>JAUNZM010000731.1:1800000-2052153 GCA_033459285.1 Clamator glandarius
CATTAGTGTAGAAGAAGCTGTAAAATCTTCCATAAAACCCGCCACTTAGGACTCCAGTAAAATCCATGTATGTAAACCACATTTTCAAGACAAGTAAGCACTGTGCGTGAACACTGTTTCTGTACAAACCAGGCATACCTTTTTTTTTCCTTGCCACCTAGGTAACTTGAACGTATATAGAAATCCTTATAGGACAATCTTGTCTTATGCTGTCACCCAGTGGGATGAAGCATTCAGTGATGTTTTCAGGTGGTATTGGAATTGTCACCTGAATGAGTCAACTTCTGTTCTCTTTTTAGGAAATCGTATCATCATGGGTAAAAACCATGTCTTCAGGTTCAACCATCCTGAGCAGGCACGAGCAGAAAGAGAGAAAACACCATCGGCTGAGACTCCTTCTGAGCCAGTTGACTGGACCTTTGCTCAGAGGGAGCTTCTGGAGAAGCAGGGCATTGACATGAAGCAGGAGATGGAGAAAAGGTAACAGAACAACTCAGTGTTTCTGCCCGACATGGGGAGGATTCAACTATAGGTTGTTCGGCTGGTGTCTGTCCAAAACCTGAACCGAGATTCTGCCACATAGCGTCTCTGCTACCTATTGTGAAGGTTCAGAGAGCTTCCTGGTTATTTTACTGAAGTGTTTCAGTGCCCCTGCTCCTTTAAAAGTCACAGATAAGCGCCTGCCATTAACCCTATAGACCTTTTTGGGAAGGACTGAGCTGTAACCTATAGGAAGTTTCAGTTCTATCATACTGTAATAGACAAATAACAGTTCCTTTTAAGTGCAGTAACTTTTGTCACTAATTCTCTGGGCTGTGTGTGTAAAGTAACACCAACATGAAAATAATGACCTCTTTGGCTACTTCTGTTCTTCTGTTCATCTTCAGGTTGCAAGAAATGGAGATTTTGTATAAGAAGGAGAAGGAGGAAGCTGATCTCCTGCTGGAGCAGCAAAGGCTGGTATGTGTCCTTACTTGTGATTAACTGTACCTTTGGCAAACAGTAATTCCTGTCCTTGCTTATCTGAAAGTTTAGGAAACCTGCTTGGGTTGTCTGCACAATGCAGTTCTCCCTTTGCTTTCAAATACTTTGTGTCTACAGTGAATTATTGTCAGCATAGGTGAGCTCCTTCATGGTAATTCAGAGATTATAATTGACAATGAAGTGGCTTTAATCAGTTCTTGTTAGGACAGGTTAGATTTCTTGCAATTTAACCTGAAAGAGGAGCATTTCTATGCTCTGTATTTTTTTTAGTTCCTTGTCAGTCATCTAAAACAGCTACTTTTTGGAATTTCTGCCTTTATTTTTGTCTTGGATCACCAGAACATACTAATTCTGTGCTGCCAAAGCGATTCCTAGAACATTGATACACTAGGTTTATTTTTTTGAATGATGTCTGAAAATGTTGCTGCATTGTGCATGTTTTAACCCTTCTCCCTCGCCCTGCATGGAGTTCCTTGTAAGGTTCTTAATGGCGCACATGCTGATGGTGGGGTTATGTCTAGGGAGGAGCGTGCCAAGGGATTGTTAACTCGTTCAGAACAATGGAATCCCGCCATCCTGCGTATTTCTTAAATAGGAATTCTGGTAAATTAACTCTGATATAGGAAGACTGCAGTCTTACAGGTATCTTCTGATGTTCATTAAAAGCAGAAATGCATCCTCAAGCTCCTTGTGAATTTTAAGAACAAGATCAGGCCCAGAAGTGAAATTTCATTAATAAACCTGAGCCTCCTGATGCTATTTGAACTATATTGGGTTGTCTTTTAGCCAGAATACAAATGTAGTTTTGCCTGTATTCTAATAAGAATTTTGGAATCATGATTTGAGTTTGAGACCACTGAAAGCTGTGGGTTAAATGCATGCTGAGTTTTAAACTGTAAAGATCTTCCCCTTCTTGCAAAAGCAGAATGGAGCAAGTAATTGTGGCTTCCACAAATAGAAGCTACATCATTTTTCTAAATTTCTATTATACCCTTAAAGACTTGTATGTCTTTAATAATTTCATTGCAAGAGACTGATTTCTTGGACGGAGAGGAGTGGTTGCCGACTTTGAACCAAAGCAAGACTTAGTTCAGAAAGGAAGTTAAGATGTGACTAATGTAATGTTTCATCTCTGCAATTTTATAGTTAAAATATGCGTAGCTGAAAGCAGTGCGGCAAAAATCAGTTCAACATGAAAAGCGAAACAATTAGAGTATGGAGTAAATTTTGGCTCTGTGTCAAAGGGGATGCAAGTACTGGAATTCCCTCCCTCCCATTTGAGCTGGCAGGCATCAGCTAAGCTGTTGTATGAATTACAGATATGGGAATTAGCTGTCTGGGGAGCTGCTTCAAATAAGGCTGCGTTCATGAAAGTGTTGTCGAAGGACTTTGTTTCCCCTTATACTTAAGGTTAAGGAAAGGTTATATAGACAGTGGGTTGTTTAATGTGGTAATAAAGGGGCTGATTTCTTTAAGCTTGTTTTGGTCGTGCTGATTTCAATTAGAGGACAAAGGCGGAAGAGTCTATATGCGTTACCAATGTCCTCAAGGACACCTTTCTTAGTTCTAAGGGGTCTTACCAAATGAGAACATTGCTCTGTTAAGCAATATCCTGCTTATCACAGTGCTTAATTCAAGTATTTCAGGTGACAGCAAAACTTCTTGACCTGTGTCATCATTTCTGTGTCCTGGAATGGGCAGGATTGATACATTGGTCCAAGAGTAGCTGAATAATGATGGGGAAATCTGGGAATGCGTTTCAGCTTGTGTATCTTAAAAGGACTGACATTGCTGCGAAATCAGATTCTCTGACTTACTGCTGTGTAAGATTGATACTGAAATACAAACTTTCTTGTTCTAAATTGGGATATAATCTTGGATATCAGAAGCTGGCAAATCCTGTTTACCAGATTGTTTCGATTTTTGTGCTGAGATTCCAGTGAATTTGGGTATTTGTTAGATGTGCTATACGACAAAAAAAAAAAAGAAAAATATCATCTCTGGTCCCCGAAAATTTACAGCTAATATATTTGCCTTGCTAGTATGACTAGGAAATAGGAATAATTGTCCTCTATTTTACAAACGGAAATGTGTTTAATAGAGCTAAAATGATCTTCCTGGTTTTCTTGGTCATAATGCCTTTGCAGTGACCACTTCACATTAGGATGTGGTGACCTGCCTGTATTAATTGGTCTGTTTAACCTCTGGGTGGCACAGGGCAGTGACCACATAGCGCCTCAACCAGCACTTTAGATGCAAGGCAGCCTTTATCCATAGGCAGCGATACGGTTATTCCGTAACCCGTGAGAGTACTCCTGTGGAATTTGTGACTTAATATTCGAGTAGTTCGTGTTTTGCCTTTCTGGATGTCATCCTGAGTGTGTAGATGATGCAGTGTCTTCCTCCAGAGCATCCTTTCTTCCCACTGCAGTGTGCAGTTTGTTAGAGACTGTTTCTTTAGGACACGAAGAGTTTTATGTTTTGTTTCTTAACCAGTGCTGTGCTTATATTTTAGCCTAAATTAGAAGTCAATTCTCCAGTGCTGCTCTTAAACATTGAAAAAAGGTCACAAAAAGCCCAAATAATGTGAAACTTAAGCTATGGAGCTTGTTGACCTTACGGCAGAACAGTGTTTCTTCTATTTCCTTGCATCGTTTCCAAAACAAATTATATTGTATTCCCATTATTTGTGGTCTTCTACCCAAAGTCTTAAGTCTGGGAACCTGTGGTTCTGAGTCAGTGACCTGGGTTTCCTTTGGTTTTAGAATAACTGGCTGTTATTGTTGCTGATTTCTCATGTATTGTAACTCTATGTGAAAAATAGGGACGTTAGATAGAAGTGCTGTGTTTTATTGAAGGTATTTGCATCACAATAATACATAGAACTTTTTGTTCACGAGATGTCTTACACTAAGAATCCTTTAAAGGATCCCTGACTTGAATTCCTGGTTGCATTAAGCAGTGATGGAGCTATCCTTAACTTCTGCTGGCAGTAAACCCGAACAGACATTCCTAGCATATGGAGACCTGCACCTCTGACTCATTAAAAGTCACTTAGCAAAAGGTGGAAAACTTGTAATGAAGAAGCAAAACTCTTAGCAAGTGTGTGGAAGCTCTAGGGTTTGAGAAGAGGACAAATGAAGGATATGAAATAGAGAATTCATATTAAAACAGTTTAAAACAAAACCCTAAAAAGTCATTACTGCTACATTCTTCTGAAATTTATTCTTCGGACAGACTGTTAATGGCTTTTTTTCTTTAAACTAAGCAACGAGGTGACAAAAAACCCCAAACCACAGCCCACCTCTGCAACTCTGATTCTGGAGATCCTTCTAGCTTGTAGCAAGTCTTGAAGTATGAACCACTGTCTTCACCTGTCGTAGTGGCACTTACAGTCCTCTTAACATTGAACCTCTCGGCTGCTTCTGTTTCATTTTTCTTATCGTCTAACACTTCTCTGGCTGCTGTTGTAGTGAAGTGGATTCTAAACTTGAGCATCCCTGCAACCACGTGCCAACGTTACTAACCAGTGTTAACCTGACTTACTCTGGCTGCTCGTGACATCTTCTCTGGCGACTGTTGTGTTCACCTACCTGGGAGGATTTGCTGAAAGAAGCAACAGCAGTCACCAAGGCAAATGTGTGTGGCGGGGGACTTGCATGTCTTTGTAGCATGTCTAAAGTGCAGTTTACACTTGGTTTTTAACTTTTTTTTAATCAGGAACTTGGTTTTAGTTGATCTGTTTAAAGATTTTGGAAGGGACTGGGAGGGAAGAGTTTAGATTATCTGCTGTTTTGAGATGACAAGACTTTAAAATATAATTTTAATCTTAACGTAGCGAAGAGCTCCCATTTTGAAAGCCAATGACTCTTGAAGATACATTTTAATGTCCTAACACTCAGTCTTCAGGAACTTCCTTATCACCTGTTCTATTTTGATTTTTTTATTTAGTTTTCTTTGCCTGCTACTTCTTGTTTAGCTTTTCCATTTTCTTACAATTTTAATTTTGGTTATTTTGGGGCCACTTCTTGATTTTTGTTTTTCCAAAGGATGCAGACTCTGATAGTGGGGATGATTCGGACAAGAGATCGTGTGAGGAGAGTTGGAGACTGATCACTTCCCTGAGAGAGAAGCTGCCCCCCAGCAAGCTCCAAACCATTGTAAAAAAGTGTGGCCTCCCCAGCAGTGGGAAGAAACGAGAGCCTATTAAAATGTACCAGATACCCCAACGTCGACGCCTTAGCAAAGACTCCAAGTGGGTTACCATCTCAGACTTAAAGATTCAGGCTGTGAAAGAGATTTGCTATGAGGTAGCGCTCAATGACTTCAGGCACTCTAGGCAGGAGATCGAGGCTCTGGCCATTGTTAAAATGAAAGAGCTTTGTGCCATGTATGGCAAAAAAGATCCAAATGAGCGTGAATCATGGCGAGCTGTTGCTCGTGATGTCTGGGACACGGTAGGCGTTGGAGATGAGAAAATCGAAGATGTTATGGCCAATGGTAAAGGAATATCTGATGTGGATGATCTTAAGGTGCATATAGACAAATTGGAAGATATTTTGCAAGAAGTGAAGAAGCAGAATAACATGAAGGATGAGGAGATAAAAGTTCTTAGAAATAAGATGCTAAAAATGGAGAAAGTTTTACCTCTGATAGGGTCTCCAGAGAACACTCAATCAACTGTAGCTAATGCTAACTCTCCAAACTCCGCACTAGATGCGGATAAGAAGCCTGATGACTTAAAAAGAAGAGAGAGCGATGATCTTGCCAAAGAGGAGCGTGTTTCTCAGTTAATGGCAGGTGATCCAGCTTTCAGACGTGGGCGATTACGTTGGATGAGGCAAGAACAGATTCGATTTAAAAATCTGCAGCAGCAGGAAATAGCAAAACAGCTTCGTCGACAAAATATGCCTCACCGATTTATTCCGCCTGAAAATCGCAAGCCCCGCTTTCCTTTCAAAAGCAACCCCAAACACAGGAACTCGTGGAGTCCGGGCACCCACATAATCATCACAGAGGATGAAGTAATAGAGGTTAGAATTCCAAAAGAAGATGAGAAGAACAAAGATGAAAGCAAAGAAAAAGAAAGCAAAGCTGCGTCTAAAGACCCTCAGCAGCTGTGGAATCTTTATGGCCCCCAGAGGAATCAGGATAATATCCAAATTAACAGGCAGCAGTTAAACCCGCAGTCACAGCCTGGCAATCAGCAGCCAACGTCCCCTCAGTTGCGCTGGAGAAGCAATTCTCTCAATAGCGGCTCTCAAAAAGGCTTGCGGCGTCAGGCATCGGGCTCATCTGAATCGTTGCACACGTACGGCGGGCAGCAGAATCCAGACCTGCAGACTTTCCAGCAGAAACGCCACATCCACCAGCACCGACAGCCGTACTGCAATCCCAACAACGGAGGTGGTGCAGAAGGCACCACGGCTAACGTCAACCCCAAACAGACTGACCGGGTTAACCACTATAACCAGTTTGTGACGCCCCCACGGATGAGGCGCCAGTTCTCAGCACCTAACCTCAAAACGGGCAGAGAAACCACAGTATGATTAGTTGGCCAAGAGTAGCCTGGGGAGGAGGGGAGCGGGGGCAATCCTGGCTTATCCTTAAGAACCAGCCAGGATTGGCTTTGCTTATGCCTTGGGTTTTGTTTGGCCAGGTAGAACTTGAGCGATTCGACACACAAGGTACTGGCCCTGCAGCTCGTTCCGTTTGCATGTGACTTTTGTTGCAGTTTTAACAACATTGATTGAAAGAACATTGTGAAAAATTGTAAGAACTGTTTTGCCTAGCCTAGAAACCTTGGAGGGGGGGGATGCGGAAGGGAGAGCTTCCCTGCTAGCTCACTTACCAGGGTTTTTTTTGTGTGTCTTGGAGTATTTTTCTAATGCTGAAAATATTGTCTGGAACTGACAAAAGTGCTACCTTCCTCCTGTGTTTTATGTAGACAATCAAAAGAGGAATTTAGTTTGTAGCTTTGAATCTTCCTTGTGACCTTTTTTCGTAGCAATAAGGACACTGACCATCTTTTTTTTTTTAAATTGATCTGGCTCTTGAGAATGATATTCCCCCCCCTCTTAACTCAAATCCTTAATAATAATAATAATGATGATGATCTATAAACCAAATGTTGTCGGCTGACAAGATATGTGGCTTTTTAATAGAGAAATGAAGAAGAGCTGTTGGGTCACAACAGTCCTACTCCTTGAGCAGAGATGTCTTTTCTCCTTCTGCTTAAGTTCATAATTATTGGTGTGAAATTGCTGTGATAGTTAAACCTGCCTGAATGGAATTTTATGTCAGAATATATCTATATTACTGAAGCAATACTTTCGAAATAAGCTTTTTCTAATTCCCATTTTATATCTCAATGTAATAGTTTTTAATTAAAAAATACAGAGATTGTGCAAAGGAACTAGGAATTTTGACACACTGGTGCAGGAAAAAGCCTCAAAAAGCTAATTGTTTTTATCTTATGTTTTCAGCTTTCACAGGCATGAGCCTGGGAGATGTTCTTGAAATATTCATTCTTATGAAGATTTATTGATCACTACTTTGAATTGGCTGAATTCTCAAAGATAAGAGAATTCAACTGTTTCATCTTAATGTGATACCTCATGTTAGTGCCTCTGGTCATGGACTAAACCCCTGTCTCAAGACTTGTTTAATAAAGGAGAAGGTCATTTTGAGGAGAAATTAAGATTCCTTATCCTTCTCTCCACACTCAAAATGCAAGGGTGATATTTTTATACCTATTTTTGATCTGAAGAGATCTATATTTGCAAGTGATTTGCCGGAAAACAAATGCTTGTGGTCCCTACTTCAGATTCCTTCAAACAAATTATGGCAAAGCTATTGATTATGGTGGCTTTATGAGCTTGGGGTTTGATCTGAGTTGAGAGCCCCAATTTTAATTATGCACTTTGAGTGCAAAACAAAATTGCGCTTCTAAAAATGTACGTACTTAAGTATAAACCAATCTGAAGCTTTGAGGACTTATTTTGCTTTTAATTTTAACCTCAATGCAATCTTTACATCAAAATTGGCTCCTATATGCCATTTGGCAAGATCGATCTTCTTTGCCATCTATCTGTACAGTTAAATGATTTGTGTCGTTTTGCACAAATATCCTTCATTTACTTGAGGTTCCTTATTTTTTTGATCAAGTATAAGCCCTACTGGTAATTGTTACTTCTGCGTGTTTCAGCATAGCTGTAGATGAGTAGAAAGTGCCTTAAACTTGCTTTCCATCTTCTTGTTGTTTCCTATTTTACTTTCCCCTCCCCGATCTGTGCATGGTGTAGGTGCTGGTTGCAGCACGGGGTAAGTGGCAGCCGTGCACTATTTACATATCGATTAATCGAGTGTCACCTCTGATGTCTGCACGTGTGTGACTGATAGGATACTGGTTCTCTCAGTTAGGAGATACAAAGTCAGTCCCTTGACTGTCCTACAAGAATCAGCTGGTCCCAACTCTTGGGACTTTTTAAGGCAGGTTTAATTTTTGTCCAGATACGGCTTTGGAATTTGCGTTTGTCTCCTACTTTACTTTACCTGAATGAAGGAAATAAAGCATGATGTCCAAATATGCCTTGCTTCTTAAAGAAAAGAAGCCTCATAGATGAGCAGTACTTTCTTTGAGCTTGAGTCAGAATTGCAAAATGACTTTTGGGCTGCAAATAATACTTTGCTGTCGCCTTTATTTTAGAATCCTGTTTTAGTAGAGCATTGCACTTGGTTGCTGTGCATGTCCGGGGTAATGAGCTATTTCATACCCTCAAAAAGGCTTGGACTTAAACCTCTCAATTCTGGGGGAATACAGGAGCCAAACTGAGTTAGTCTGCATGGGATGGATGGTTCATGAGAGACAACCAGACCAACTGTATGTCGTGTCCTGTTTTTGTTGAGGATCGTGGCTGCCTGTGTGAAATCCCCACGGGATTGCACATGGGGTGGTTTTTGAAGTCCATGCAACCGCATGCACTGATAGGAGATTAAAAACTCCTGCTACTTGATATTTTAATGCTAGACACTAAAATATTTTTTTTGCCGATTTATTTCTTCTCAGATTTTTAAGCTGAAATATCTCTAAGTGCCTGGGTAGGGGGTGAGGATGAGGAGCCATCAGGTTGTCTTACCCCACTCTTGCAGTGCAGCATTAGGAAAACAACCCCTGCTTATTCTGTTGTTGGTGTGTGATTTGACAGAAAAGAAAAAGGATTGTCAGTGTCAAAATGGAGCCCAGTCTGCTCAGAGGAAGCAGGTTTGGTTTTGTTTCTTTCCTGGCTTTTAGGAGGATACTACAGAAGTATGAAACTTAGGAAAAAAAAAAAGTCCTATAAAAATAATGGCCCACTTGAAGAACTGACTGTTAATTACTGTGCAGTGCCTCCTCCGACTAGGGAAGCAACGTGAGAACTTGTGGGTCTCCTTGCACTATCTAAAAATACGCACACTTCTCACTCCAAATTCCATATTAATGGAGCTAAGGAACAGCAGTACAGGTGCTTCCGTAGAAGACTGTGTGGAAAGGCTTTCAGGTTAACGGAAATGTGGCATCCATGATGGGAGTGCTGGGAGTCAGCTTAATTGCCATTTCTAAGTGCCGGTGTGCTGTGACAGCTGCCTTGTATCCACCTGTACCTTAGTAATGATTTCTTAAATATCTTTTAGGATTCACTGAGGACACGTGGATTTTAGGGGTGGGGATGGGGGCAAACACATGCCACTTACGCTCCTCTGACTTCAACATCCTGTCTCAATTTAACATCCAATCTGAATATAGGGATCTGTCAGATTAGAGGATGCTATTTGTATCAGTACATTCAGCATAGTTTCAACATCCCCCTCACTGTTTGTCCTTTATCCTTTACATGTTGAAATTTGTTTTTTTTATCCTGTGTATGTTGAAATTTGACTTGGATACTTCCTGTTGAACCACTTCAGGAGCTGCCACATGAGAAATCTATGCTGTGTACCCATTTGTACTGTAAAGAAAGCAGTGAGCTGCCTTTGAATTAAATGGAATTTTCAGATCTGTCCATTGTTTAAGAAAAAACAAGTTTTGGATTGTCTTAAGAGCAAGCATCTGCCTTGTGAAAAGCAGAACTGGTTTGTATTGTAACAAGTGCTCTTTCAATAAACTATGAAATACTCTTGTAAGTGTCAGACTTGTCTCAGTGAAATGGAAATGAAGCTTGATTGCAAGCTTGTCCCGGTTTTACTTTTTGTCTTGGGGTTGGTATTGTTCTAGCAGAGTTAAAAAGGTTTCTTTAATTGGTCCTCTGTCTGATTCTTTTAAGTTTGTCCACTCTAGTTTTTCTGCTGTTATATGAAAAGCAGCCTATGCAGATTTGGGTCTGCTGTCTCAGAGGCTGCGGGGGGAAAGCCACTCAGCTTTTCATAGTGCGAGGGGATAAAAGAAGCCGTGCTGCTCTTCAGCACTGTCCCATTATAGCATCCCGTGTGCTGTTTATCTGAATTCTGGAAGACAGCTGGCTGTTCTCTGTTTATTTGCTCACTGCAGACAAAAGCAACTGACTTTTCTGTATACCTCAAACACAGGAGGAAATTGCATACGCTCTGGGGTGTTTGCAGGCATCACTCCGAGCCAGAGAATCTAAGATTGTCATGGTACAATGTTCTGCTTAAAAACCTGGTCCAGTCTGGTCTTAAAAAGCTCAGCCTCTTCAGAGTGATGAATTTTTTCTGTTTTCAGAAAGTCTGTGCTTGTTGGGGCTTCAGGTATTTCCATCCCCTGGGCAAGATAAACCCTTTCACCATATGAAGGAGTTAATGATATCAATCAGTTTGAAGCTGTGCAACTATGTGCTTTGGACTCCAGGGAGTCCGGGACGTGGACCTTCAAGGCAGCTTCTCAATGCAGGTTTTTTTCCATTACAGCAATTGAGGCACCTTTCCATGGTACTAATGATTGTGTGTGTGTGTGTTATCGCTGATCAGATATAGAGATATTTATCTGGAGACCTGACCTGTCTCTCGGTAGAGCAAAGCAACCCCTTTTCCTGCACAGTCCAGGGCACATTCTGTGTCAACCAACCAGAAATTCCTCCTCCATCTATTGCTCAGCACCACTTATTTTTTAAATAAAACCATGGTATTGAGTGTCAGGAGGGAATTTTAGTTCTGTTTTTCTGCTGAGGAAAATGGGATCCATTTCTTTTTTTTATTATGGTTAAATAAACTTCAACTGTTTTACTTAGTTTTAAAAGTAATGCTTGTTAGTGTTGAGTCAATAAAAACTGTCTGTTTATATTAAACCTTTATTTGTCTAGGTATTTAAATGTATGGAAGATACATTTACTTGACTCACAACTCTGAAAATAGAGAAGACAAGAAGCAGGTCTTTGTCTTTGAATGTGGCTGGTTTTTTTTCATGCTTGAAGTAAAAATTTCATAGTGAAATGCTCCTGATGTTTTACTGTTCCCTCTGCAGCTTTTCATCCGCTTGAAAAGAATCTGATCAAAGATTCCACTTAAACACTACTCGAAGAGCTTTTCATTCCTTCATTTCTACAACCTAGCCTCTCAAAATGACACCCTCAGATTATCTGCTTCTCTGCTTCAGCCTACAGGAAAATAAATTATTTTATCCTTCCTTGCAAGTAAAAGTAGCTTGTGCCTGTCACTTCACATCTGACCTGTTTTGTCTTGGTTTCGACTATAGAGTAAAATAGCATTATCTATACCAGTGATGGGGAGGGAAAAGGATCAGAGAGAGTTATGTTAACGAACTTTTAAGAGTACGCTGGGTATTTCAGAGCTATAGATAAACCTGACACCATTTCCTTGAGCTGAGAATAGTTTTATGGTGTGAATCATAAGTATTTCAGAAGGAATATCAAAAGAAAGGCTGTATGTTTGTTTTGTCTGAGGTCTTTTGCTGCTGGGTTAAGTTTTACTTATACTGTAAGTGTGTGGCCATCTTAGAGCGAAGGGAGCAGATACGAAGAATGAGGGAGCATTTTAGGTAAATAAAATTTCAAGAAGAAATTAGAAAACTTAAACACAGTCATTGTACAAAAACCATATACCTTTAACGGTTGAGTTTTTCTCTTCCTAAAGGTGATGGGTATTGAAAGACTTTCAGGGCGTTGGTCTGTGAGCGCAGCTACTGTTTTTTAATGCTACCTCCAGGAAATTCTACTTAAAGGAATATTCTTCAGGTTTATGTTCTTTCCAAACGCTGTCTAGAGGTCTGTGACTGAACCAGTGTTTCATATGATGCAGTCATGATGTGGCAGCGTTAAGTTCTGTACTTGCTGTGTGAAAAAAAAGAAATGCCACTGCTGAGGTGGGATGCTGAAGTAGGATGGGAGGGGAGTGTGAAGCTCTCCTTCTCCATAGCTATTAGACTTAAAAAATCATTACTGCAAACAGTGCCTTGGAGAAGAATTTTAGGATGTAGAGCAGTGGAAGAGGGAAGGTTGTAATACAAGGTGAGTGGCTTTAAGAATTCTCCTTAAGAACTCTATACCACCCTTTGTGAATTGTTGGTGCAACTCTTGTATAAAAATCTTGAGCAGCCAGTTTAATTTGGGTAATATGTGCCAGAGGATTAGCTTCAAAAGATGAGATAGAGTAACGAGGTGGGCTTTAAGAGTAGGAGCACGGTGACTATGTCTGTTCCAAGGATCTTGAGTTGGTACTTGTTTTAGCAGCAAATAAGAAAAGGGTTATTAGGTCTTAGTAGCGTTTATTTCAAGGTGATGTTATGCCGAACAGGAGGGGAGTGCTCTTACACCAGAAGGTATTGTTGAAGTGCTCCTTGTGGGGCAACGTCTGCACAGGCTTCTCTGCCTGCTTGCCAGGGTGGTGGTGGGTTTTTTCATCTTCTGAAATGTTAAAAACACACGTGGGTGAATGACATTTGCATCCCAAGAGGAAAATCTACTTGAAAACGAAATGTCTTTGCTTTTCTAAAATCTGAAATGCATCTTTTTGTATCAAAAGGCAAATCAGTGGTGCTGCTAATCCTTGTGTTTGAGAAAATGAAGGTGAATACTCCCCTTTTAAACTTATTTCTGTACTTTTCTCTATTTCTGCCTTTTTCCTACCTCCCTGAATTGTGCAGGTTCCAAAAAAAAAAGTCTTGAGTGAAACAAGACCCAAACCTTTCCCTCTTACAGATGCTATGAGCATGTATATCTGATGGTTTTGAAAAACAACACGATTATCCTAATTGCATTAGCCTCTGTCTTCTCTCTTTTCAAGGACAGATTGTACTAAAACAATACATGTTGGTATGTGACCTCTGAGCATTAATGGAAATGCCTCCATGTATTTGTTCTCTGTCTGTCATTCCATCTGAGGTGTGAGTCCCTCTTAACTGTTCTCTGTGCCTTTGTCTGTCCTCCTACACGGTATCTCCTCTCTCCCCACAGGACTATGAGAGTAAGCTGCAAGCCTTACAGAAGCAGGTAGAGACACGGTCCTTGGCAGCTGAGACAACGGAGGAGGAAGAGGAAGAGGAGGAAGAAGGTAAGTTTGAAACCAGAAGTGATTTGGATAGAGTAGGTTTTTTATTTTTTTGTTCTCTGTTCCAGATCTTATTGATTGTTATGTCTCTAATACTAGTGTTGAGAAAGCTTGAATCCAGTTTTTCCTTCATGAATAATAATAACACAGGGTTTTGTTTTTCTCTTCTCCTCCTCCAGTAAAGGTGTTGAGAACTTGATGCCCCAGTCAGCAGTAGTACTAGGTAGTGCATGCGATGGCTTAGAGAAGAGCCTGCAGTGTTTTATTTCTCTGTTTCTTTGCTCATCGTAGTTGCCTGGACACGACATGAGTATGAACTCGCGCAGTGGGCTTTCAGGAAGTGGAAATTTCACCAGTTTACTTCACTGAGGGACCAGCTCTGGGGAAATGCAGTGTATCTGAAAGAAGCCAATGCCATCAGCGTGGAGTTGAAGAAAAAGGTAGGGACGTGCAAAGGAGCTTTTCTGACTCATCAGTTTTGACTGTTTAATCCTTCTTCAGAGTTACTTGGTGTCTTTAAAGTTGTCTCTTGCTCATTAGCTTGGGCTTCAAAAGGGTTCAGGAAACAATGTGTCTCCAATTCAGACTTCTGGCTGAATGAACACCTGGTGCAAATGTGGTTGATATATTCTCCTCTTCTTCATTTCCCTTATGCTGTTCCTGTCAATATCATAAACACATGTACATGTGCGTCTGTCCTGGGCCCTGTCTTTCCCTTTTTGCTTTTAAGTTCATGTGGTCATTCTTTTCAGGAGAAGTGGGTGCTGCAGGATGTTCTAGGTCTGTAGTTTTCTAGACCTCTACTCGGTGTGAGAGTAAAGGCAAAGATCTGTGTTACTTTGCTGAAATATATGTTTTATGCTATTTTGAGACAAAAAAGTGACTTTTAAAAAATAACCAACCAAACTGAGTCTGTTCTCAGAGGTGAAGGTCAGACTTGTTTCATTTGATGCTGATATCTGACTTCTCAGAACTAAAGTAGCTTTCTTTATCCCTTCAGGTGCAATTTCAGTTTGTCCTACTGACAGACACCCTCTACTCACCGCTGCCACCAGAGCTTTTGCCCACTGAGTTGGAGAAGACCCGGGACAATAGGCCTTTTCCCCGAACAGTGGTAGCTGTGGAAGTTCAGGATCTGAAGAATGGAGCAACACATTACTGGTCCTTAGAAAAACTCAAGTACGTAAATATTACTGGGCAATAAACTTCCTTATATCTGAGGAGCTTCACAGAAAAATTCCCCCCCTTGTAGTTCAGTTTCTGTTGTACTTTGATACAGGTGATGTTGCTGTACCCTGCTTTGTGTTCTTTGCTTTTTTAATTTGCTCTGCATTAATTTTTCAATCCTGCTTGTTTTTGTGCAGGCAGAGGTTGGACCTGATGCGCGAGATGTATGACAGAGCTGGGGAAATGGCATCTAATACCCAGGATGAGAGTGAAACCGCAATGACGGGCAGTGACCCCTTTTATGATCGATTCCATTGGTTCAAGCTGGTTGGGAGGTAGGTGACGATAATCTCTGCTGCTGGTGACACAGGTAGATCCTGTCAGTTCTGGATGAACCTTAACATTCAATATGGTTATGAACTTTGTGGCCACTAGTGTTATTTGAGTGTGTTGTCTTTCAGGGGTTTTTGATAGACTAGGACAAAAAACTGCTCTTTAGGATGGTGCCAGTTCAGGTGTAACCTTGTAGAGTCTGATTTGACTGAACCCTGAGTAATTTTTAAGCTTTTTAAATAAACTATAGCCACCTAAGATCCATCTAAGGCACTGGAGCAGAGGTGTGAGAATATGAAGAACTCAATGTGAGAAGAAAAGGGGCCCAGGGCTTGCTTACGTATGTGGTTAAAATAGTTTGGTCATGCGCTATGGAAATACCTAATATCTGGTGGGATTCTTTAATGTTTCCTGATGTTACAAAAATACTACATGGTGGAAATAGGAATTGTAGCTCTGTTAAATGGATGCGTTCTCGGTATCTGTATGTTCAGCCATGTTTATATTAATTTTTCATTTGCTTTTTGCTCAGTTCAAGGATGCTTTTTTTCCTGACTTTGTTAGCAATCCCTTCCCTTACGTTCTGCTGCAGTCCAGATGATTTGAAGCCTTTGCTTGTCGTTCAGGTGGTCTCTGTGCTGATGGCAAGAGGCAGCTGTTGAATGAAGCGTTCTTCCTTCCCCTCACTCCGTTAATCAGTGTTCCATTAACTGATATCTAGCTCCCCCATATTCCATGGCTGCGTGAACGAGCGTCTCGCTGATCGCACGCCCTCCCCCACTTTCTCCACGGCTGACTCCGACATCACTGAACTGGCTGATGAACAGCAGGATGAGATGGAGGACTTTGATGATGAGGCCTTTGTGGATGATACTGGCTCCGACGTTGGAACTGAGGAGGGATCAGACCTCTTCAATGATGGGCGCGACCCGTTTTACGACCGATCCCCTTGGTTCATTTTAGTGGGAAGGTTGGTGAGGTTACTGTGAGAATGGCCAAAAGGGACCAGCTCTTGCTGTAGACTGCAATGGCTTTGCCTTCTGCTGGATAGAACAGCTGTCAAGCCAGCCAAAATATCTGTATACATGAATTGGAATTGCCAGAGAATGAGTTAGTTTAACGTGAAGTTTTAAATTCCCCTCTCAGAGGCCATGAAGACCTAAATAATAATTGAGAAAATGACCCTTAGATGCAACAATTTGAGCAAATCTACTTGGAGGTAACTGTCACAACACAGAATGAATGTGATTTTACTTGTGTACCGTATATAAGCATTATTTATAGGCTGCCCTATTTAGCCATTGCAAGATCAATAAGGTACTATTGGTATACAGAATTCTCTCCTGTAGAAGATAATGTCAGAGCATGGTAGAAGGTCTTTTAAGTCCAATCCAGTAAATCCCTTTTTTGAAATCTCATCTTATCCTCTGTGTCTGAGAAGAGATGGCGTGAGGAGAAAGAAGAGCGGTCGTTTCTGGAGGAGGGAAAGTGTATTCTTTGAGATGATTTGGCTTCTTACGTGTGTCTTCTCTCAGTAGCAGGTATTACATGGTGAAAGGTCATCATCATGAAAATTCACTGCCTGGAGGTGCTTCTCTGCACTTTCCCCATGCACTATGCTTGGATTTATGGAAGTATTACTTATTTTACCTATTTAGGTATGATTAAGGCATTATCAAATGTCAGTCTGTGGTGTAGATCCTCAGGACACCAAGCTGTATTAAAAAAGCATGGTAGTTTGCACTGTTCTTCAGAGAACCTTGCTCCAACATGTCACTTGTGTCAAGAAAGAGGAAGATTTTGTTTAGTGGTTTTTCACTTATTAAATCACTCTGTGAACCAATCTCCTTATTAAAACAGTAAAGGAGGTGGTTACCATGGACGTTGTACAAAAGGTGGGGTAGCTGGTGGAAGGGAGAAATGAGGGATAAGAGGCCAGAGTTTGACTCTAGCCTTTCCTGTGGCTGTAAGCAGGGAAGCCTGCACAGTGAGGAAGATGGGACGTTTTTGTAGTTTCCTCACATTCAGGAAACGTGTTTTCAGTTTTTATGAAGATGAGGGGCTGAGTTTATCAGTCTTGTCCAGCTTTTAGATCAGTTCAGCTTTGTCAAGCCTTGTTCTTTGCCTTTAGTGGACCTGTTTACAAGCTGTGATTCAGACTTGGAATGTCCCTGCTCTAGTCTTTGAAACAAATATTACAAGAAATATTGCAAGAAATTGCATTAATCCTCGTTAATCGCTGTGAATTTGGGCCCTTATGTGCGATTCCTGACAGTGTGTTGTGTAAAATTGAGTTCTCACAGGGTGAGAGGTCAGTTTGGGGGAGGCATCCTAGCTGGCTTGGCAGTGGTTGTGGGTTAAAGCGCGTGTGCGCTGTTTGCTGCTGGGACAGTTTTCCTGCAGCAGAGCTGGCATCCCCAGCCAGTTCTGCTGTCGTGCAGGTTCTTTCAGAGTGACCTTCAGCGCTTGGGAAAAAGTTGAGCTATTCATCTTCATTTCACAGACTCTTCAGGAAGCGCAACACAAGCTGAGCAAATACAGCGCCGAATGAAAACAGTCGCGCTTCCCGGCAATTACACAACTTGCTTCCCGTTTTCACGTAGTAAAAAGAACACTGAGCTCTCTCTCTCTTGCTAGACAGAGCTCTGAAGCAGCAGCAGTTGGGGTACCGGCCTGAGCCGTGTAAGCTGCGCGCGTTGGGAGCTCTACTTGAGTTGTAAATTGTATCGAGGAGTGAAGCTTAGTTTGTGTTATCTCGCAGTCGGCAGCTGAATGACTTTTTCTTGGTTGGTTTTTATTCTGTTTCTGTTCCTGTTCTGTTCTTCTGTCGTGCTGATTCTGTCAGCAGAAAGCTGTTAAACTCTTCAGTGCTGCCGAGTGGGGGCTATTTTGGTCCCTCAGTGTTTTCCAGCATGAGAATTCTACTTTTGTACTTGCAAGAGAGAGGGTGTGTCTGTCTACGTAGATACTGTCTTGAGCACAAGGTAGTGGTCTGTTCCTAACAACCCCAAAATTCTTGTGCACTTCCTGACTATGTTTAAGTTGTGGAATGGGTAGGGAAAAAATAAAAGAATTTTAACTATTTTTTAGGGGTGTCACTAGCAGTAATGAGTCCTGGTCACAAAGGAGAGGACGAGAAAGAGAAATAGATCATGGAGTTATCCGGCTCCTTGGGCATGACAGTATTTTACTTCTCTCTCCGTGCTGTGATTGTCTTTTCTTTATACTATAACCATTAAAGATGAGGAAAAAAAAAAAAAGAGCTGGTCCCTTTAGCCATCTCTTGTGGCATGCTGTGCTGTCTTTACAGCTGATTCTGATAACGATGTGACATACCAACACTCGCTGTGTTTTTGAGGGAGGTGGGAGAGAACTGTGGGATATTTTATTTAAACCTCCAGTTGATGTGTTTATTTAAAAAAAACCCCATCATCATTGTTCTGAGTTCTGTTGGTTTTCTTTGTTTTAATTTGTAAAACAATTCCTTTCTGGTTTTGTTGTGAGTATGCCATCTTACCTCACCAATCTTTCTGCTAATCCAGCTCCCCCTCTTTCAGTCTGCTGGGCTAAGGTGCAGGGGACACTTGCCTGTGGGATTCTTGGGGAGTGGGAGTCCTCCCGGCTACGAAAAGGAGGAGGATGACCTTAAGATTTCAACCACTCCCAACCTGGAGGACAAAACCTAACCTGGGCTTGTGATGAAGCGGAGGGAATAGCCCTGGAAGGCGGCATTGCTGCATAAAACAGCTCTTTTCCCTGGACAGCAGTTGCACTTTTGCTCTCCGTTCTAATCGAAGAGAACCCAGCGTTTTCATCACCACACAGAAAGCTTAAATCTTTCTGCGTTATTTGCTTTTCTTTCTCAAAGTTAAGATGATTCCACTGAGCCAGCTGTCTGGATGGATGTAAGGAAGATGGGGAATATTATTTTCTTTGTGATTGTCATTTGACCCAGGTGACGAAATCGTAGTTGCTAATCTGGCTGGATACTTTTGCTATTGGATGCAGAATAACAGCTTCAGAACTTTAGCCCTGCAAATATCGATATATTTTTATGCAGTCAATGCTTTCCCTTTTGGCTTTCAAGTGGGAAGGCTTCTGTAATAACTGCTTCTGTTAGTCAGGGATTCTACCTTGTACTGTGTACATATAAATGCAAGGCTATTTAGATTCCTTTCTGTTGGGGAAAAATGTGCATTCTCCCTAATTTGAATCGTGGTTTTCAGTCTGGGTGTGTTTTTCATGTTAAGCATATAACTCCCTGCCTTCCTGAATTCCATTCCTGGCTCAGTCCAAGTGTACAATTCCTGTTTGATGTGGAGGGCTGCTGTCTTGTGTGGTGTGATGCTGCCTTTTCAGATGAGCACCACCTGGAATTTCAAAGCAAAAAATGAAAATGTTTTCTTAGAGGAAAAAAAAAAATGAAATTAAACTTCCAATTTTGTTACTTTAAACTTAGTCTTTTGTCCTTTCCTCTGCTATATCAGTGCTTCCCTCACTTTAGAGCAGACTGAAGAGGAATTAGGTCCTAATCCTAGTCAAGTGTTACATTGCAGTTGGTTTTTTGTTGTTGTATGGTTTTCTTCATTTTGTTGTTTTGCTATTTTTATAGCCTTATTAATCATTCTCTGTTGTATTTTGTCACCCCTTTGGTTTTGAGTAGTGTTATTTTTTTGCCTCTTTGGTTCTAAACTGACTCCTGTTTGACTACCTCGTCATTTCAAGATCATTTATTCATTTTGGGAATGGGAACCCACGGAGCAACACTGCCCTTTCCTAGCTTTGGTCCTTAGGTGTTTGTCACGAGGAATTGAGTTTGGATCAGTCTTGCTGTGTTCACAGAACAAATCCTGCAGCTGATATCTGCAGATTGAGGCAGTGAACGTCATTTCTCTCAGTCCTCTTTTGTTAGGCAGGGCTTTCCCTATGAATATTAAACTGTAACAGTTAAAAATTTGAGGATTTAATTATACTTAATAATGGAGACTAATTAAAAAGAACTGCAAGAAGGAAATGCAGTTAAACAAATGACTGGCATTTAGTATAATCTTATATGCATAAATTCATAATCATTACATATGTAATTGGTTAGTCACTTTAATGACTGGTAAAACTATTAGTTAAACTTTTGTGCATCTCGGAACTCTTCTGAACTCTGAAACAGCTCATTTAATAAGTAAATCCTTCCATTTTTGCCCCTTGTTGAGGGCTGTTCTTTACGTGATATATTAGGCTTCTCGACATTTAAAGTTTAGCTCAGGCTCATCACCATGAAGTGCAGTGTTTTAAGAACCTTTGTAATTCTTTGCAGAAACATAATGTGAAATAATGTTAGTCTTAACTTCTAACTAAAAGACCGTACAGTAGAACTTGTCAACTTATTGTTCCAAAACAGACCCTGCTCGTATAGAACCTTAAAAGTTGGTGTATGAGAGGATCAACCAATCCTGAGCTGAAATGCTGTTTTTCTTGTTGTAAATTATAAGTCCTAAATGATTGCTCTAGAGCATTATGGGGTTTCATTGGAATTTATGGTGGGCTTTTTACAAGAAACAAATATGATAGTCCTAAAGATACTTAGCTGTGAAGACCATCAGTCTTCCCCTATCTCCACACTTAGTCTTCTAAGAAATCAAAGAGATGACTTACGGTTTATTGGAGATTTCTGATTGCTCGATATAGTGTTATCAAGTGGACACAGAAGACAGAAAACATTCAGTCATTCTCTTTGAAGTGTGTTTATATATGTTCAGTAAAATGTTTAAGGGTGCATGAACACAGTAGATCAATTCCCTTTGAATTAGTCAGCAGAGTGGAAAACTCAAACAATTCTTCATCATCAGTAGATCCTTAGTAGGCTTCAACCATCTTGCTAACAGCTCCATTTCGAAGTGTAGTGCATCTCATGTTACTTTCTATACAGCCATCATCTTACGTTGTCTCATTCGTATGTTTTGTAACGCGCTCATGTTAGCGCCGTGTCTCCTGATTTAGAGCGTTGTGTGGCTTCCCTTAGCTCTGACGCGGCTGCAGAGCCCCGTGTGGACAATATGAACACCTGGCCACACTGCAGCTCAGGAGACTGCCTGACAATTTGAATGTCCCATTAGCCAGCCAAATATTGCAGTCTGACTTTGCAATGATTGCCTAATGCTGTTTGTGTTTTGTTTCCCTTCTATTACCAGAGCATTTGTGTACCTGAGCAACCTGCTGTACCCGGTGCCTCTCATTCACAGAGTAGCTGTTGTTAGTGAGAAGGGAGAAGTACGAGGATTTCTGCGAGTGGCAGTGCAAGCTATAGCAGGTGAGATACTCGGAGAGCTTTGCATCGCAACTTTTTGGTGCGCACTGAGTAGCTGAAAGCTTTAAAGACAGGCAGACAAGTCTTAGAATCATAGAATAGTTTGGGTTGGAAGGGACCTTAAAGCTCATCCGGTTCCAACCCCCCTGCCGTGGGCAGGGACACCTCCCACTGGATCAGGGGCTCCAAGCCCCATCCAACCTGGCCTTGAACACCTCTAGGGATGGGGCAGCCACAGCTTCCTTGGGCAACCTGGGCCAGGGCCTCAGCACTCTCACAGGAGAACATTTCTCCCTAAGATCTCACCTCAATCTCCCCTCTTTCAGCTTCTAACCATTCCCCCTTGTCCTCTCCCTGCACTCCCTGATCAAGAGCCCCTCCCCAGCTTTCCTGGAGGGAATTCATCACTTTCCAAACCCAAAGCTATTCCTGAGGCAGAATGACAATATAACACACCGTGGCTGATAGAAATGAACTGGGGACGTGTCTTGAAAAAGGGCCGTGGCATTATTTGGTCCCTATGTGAAGCTTCAAAACACATTCTGAGTCTTGGGATTTCTCCTTCAGACATACAGTTACTGTGGAAAAAATACCTGGCATTTACCCAGGTCTCATTGTTGTTACTGTCGGCAAAGAGGAGGCGGCTAAAAGGACAGATTGAGCAGACAGAACCTCCTTTCAAACTTAAAGCATGGACTTGAAGCTTTGCTAGTGTTACTGCTTAGTTTGTGGCTGCAGAATTTTAGATAGTAGTTTAAGTCAATATAAATATACATTCCCGTGTGGGTCATGGTGTTATGGTCTGTTAATTTACTTCAGGTGTAATAGTCAGAAGTAAACAAATAATGAAAATGAGTACTAATGTTGTTTTGCATTCAGAATTCTCTGAAGTTCAGTGTAGTTATGATCAAACTTCTTAGCTTGTTGTGTTGTTTTCCCACAGTTGGCTTCATGATGGATAGATTTCTGCTCATAAGTTTTTTCCAGTGCATATTCTAATCTGTTCTTGGATGACTGGAACTGGGCCTCTTCTGCTTTACACACTGGTTTCCATTGTAATGAGAATTTCCATTTAGGTAACTTGGAGGGGTTTTCCTTCTCCTCCCTATAATTTTTTTTTTCTGATTTTTAGGTGATGAAGAAGCCCCAGATTATGGATCTGGGATTCGACAGTCTGGCACGGCTAAAATTTCATTTGACAATGAGTATTTTGATAAGGTAAGAAGTCTTAAAACTGAGTTAGGTTTCTTCAAGTGCAGTAGTTCATGCTTCTAATAAAGACTACGTATTGTGGAAAGAGAAGGGGAGAACAAAACCAGAAACTGCAGGACTCTGTTACATGCAACTTCATTTCATTTTTCAGAGTGATTTTTCTTCAGTTGCAATGACTCGATCTGGGCTGTCACTGGAAGAATTAAGAATTGTGGAAGGGCAAGGACAAAATTCAGAGGTTACTACTCCTCCAGAGGAGATCAACAGAATGAATGAGTTAGGTAAGCAAGAAGTACATAGTAGTTTTGGAGAACTTAAGGGAAATAGCTTTTAGTCAGTGATAAACAGGGGTTCTGAGTGTCCTTCACGAATGATAACTAGGGAGGGGTATGGTAGATGCTGGAGTTCTTCATTTGAGGGACTCTGCAGAAAAATTGTTCCCAGGTATTTTGGTAATCAGCACATAATTTGGGCTCAAAAAAGTGTGGTAGTTCTAAATCGTTGCCTAAAGAAATATTCTAAGGATATAATGTGGGATGTTTGTGTCTCCCTAAGACCTGAAGTCAGCCACTCTGGATGGAAAGATGACTATAGAAGGCTTCACTGACGAAATTGGTGGTCACTTGAAGCTGGGCAGTGTGTTTACCTTCCGTGTGACAGTGCTGCAGGCCAGCGGCATCCTTCCTGAATACGCCGATATTTTCTGCCAGTTCAAGTAAGAATCTGTCCTTATTAAGCAATAAATGGTTTGATAGAGAGTGCAAATAACAGTGAGCAATGGAGGGTCTAATTAAGAGCTTTTCAGCTCAGTGGCAGGTGGTAGAGCAGACAAAACCACCTTATCTGTTACTGGAATTCCTGTTAGGAGCAGTACTTGCTTTGTGCTAGCATGGTGTTAAGGAACAAAGCTCTGCACAAGGCAATTAAGAATCAAAGTGGACTCTTAAGTTATTAGTTACAGATAATCTTAAGATTTTGCTTTATAATGGCTTTTAGCATGAAAAATTTGATGTTGGATTGTACATATGCTCAATGGTATGAAAGCTATGTGACCCTTGAGTAAATCTGTAGCTCTCAAGTGAAAGTGTTCCTTGGCTTAATTTTTTAAGGGAACGAAAAATGGATATAATTAAGACACAAAACAAGTACAGGAAGTGTGCTCTGAAAGACTAAGGTATTTCTAGCTTTAGGCCATCACTCTGCTCCCCATAGAGTTCTAATGACATAAATGTATGGGTTTCCTTTAAGTGCTGGGTTGGCAGCAGAGCAGTATTTGCTGAACTCTTCTGTAGTGTTTTATTTTTGGGTGTCTTTTTGGTTTTTCAGCTTTTTACATCGGCATGATGAAGCTTTCTCAACAGAACCTCTCAAGAACAATGGTCGAGGGACTCCCCTTGGGTTTTATCATGTTCAGAATGTAAGTTAAACTTCACATGAATAAGAAGTGCCTGTTTTAGCGCTGGGAGTTGTGTGTATCTTTCTTGTTAAGCTCAAGAGAGGTGTGTGGGAAAGAAGAGCAAGGGGAATTGTGAAGAAGAGACAGCAGGAGGAGTGATCAGATGAATGATGTAATCCCCAATGGAGAACAAAATACAGAGTGATTCTGTGTGGCAGGCTTAACTCTTCTGTTTCACCTCTGCTTCCTGCCTTTGAATCCTCTTTCCTTTCCAGGATGTTTGATGAAAGCAGTCTTGAATTCAGGAAATAAAATCTATGTGAACAGCAGTGCTCATGATCTCACGTGAGCTTAGTGTGTCTATTTTTATGAACTGTGGAATCCTTTGGTTACATGTAGCCTCCTCTTCTACTTAGAAATAGTGAGACTTTCATTTTCTCCTTTATCAGAGAGTAGAATTAATGCCTAAACCAGAAAGGAATGCAATTGCTGTTACTGTGGGTGAAGTTAAACCTAAAGGAATATGATTACTTTCATTGCGAGTGAAGTTAAACCTATGAAAAATACACATTCCTAAAATTCACGTAGAAGATTTCCTTGTTGTATATCTCATTTTCTTGACTTACTTTGCCTATTAGATTGCTGTGGAAGTGACAGAATCGTTTGTGGAGTACATCAAAACAAAGCCTATTGTGTTTGAAGTCTTTGGACACTATCAGCAGCATCCTCTCCATCTGCAAGGACAGGATCTCAACAGGTATTGTCCACTACTCTGTGCTCAAGGCTGTTTGTGATCCTGTTCAGGTCTGCTCTGCAGTTAGAGCAGTTCATTTTCATACTCCTGAAATTATACAGCCGCACCCTCGGGAGCAGGATTCCCGCTGAGCTCAGAGTGTGAGCAGAGGCGTGTTTACCCAGCTTGGTATGTTTTGTTAGGGAGTGATGGAATTGTTCTGACATCTGAAACGTGGAAAGCTGTTGTGCCAGTACAGCTGCATCCACCCTACATACACTGTGGTGGTAGATTACTGGACGTAGAACATCAGATGTGATCTTGGTGAGTTCTAGGTAAACCTAAGGTGCTCCAAGAAGCAGTGTTCCCTCAGGGCAAGCAGCCTGATCCATAAAGTAGGATGTCAAAAGAAGACAGAGGAGATTAACTGAAGATAAAAGGTTCACAGCTTTTTCACAAATTAGTGCCAAAGTTGCTGAGCATTTAATTTTTGGAAATGGAGAAAGGACTTAGTCCTGTTGTCTTCATAGCTTAAGGGAAGAGGCTGTTTTCTGGCTTGCTTGGCCAAGTTAGCCCTCCTGCTGAAGGCAACAGCTGCAAAGAGGAAGCAGGTGCTGTTTTTAAAAGGAAATGCCACCTGAGCCTTGTTCCTTTTCCACAAGTTATTTTGGGAAATGCCTGTTACCTGCTTTAATTTTCAGTGCCAAATGGGGGTAGTGCAGCTGGAAATTGTAATTAATCTGATTTAAGTTAGAATAGAAAAAGGAAGTAGGTTACTCAGAGTGTACTGAGTCCACTTGTTTTCCATACAGGTGATATTTACCTGTCTTCATGGGATGACGAGGATATTTTTAGAGACAAAATGGGTGGAAGGACTGTACTGGGGCTGCGTGTATACATACCTGCATGTTGGTGTATTTGCATATATGTCTTTATTTTTAGCTGCCTCTATATTGATAACTCTTTTCATTTCTGTATAGCCCTCCACAGCCTTCCCGAAGATTCTTTCCTCCTCCCATGCCACTCTCAAAGCCAGGTGAGAACAGTTCTCTAGTTCTGGACATCACACGTCTACTACTGAAAATGAAGGCTGTAGTGTTTTCCTGAGCTATCCAGGATACCAAGAAATGTGATGGAGCGAATGTTGCAAAGGGCATTGTGTCTCTCTCTGCTGGCTGTTGTCCTTTTTATATGTTCTTTTCAGCCTCCTCTTGCAGGGAGGAGGGTAGGATTTCATTCCTGAGGTGTTGACTCCAGATCTGGCTATGGCTCTTCATGTGCTTACTGAGCACTTGACAGCAGTTTGCTTCTTCGTTAACCACTTCATCTATTTGCTCTCTTAACATTCTTGTTTAGTGAGTCAATCTTGTTGAAATGACTCTTGGTTTTCCTTGCTTAATCGTAGTAATGCATGCTGGGCTCTTTTGTGGTTTTTTGGGTTTTTTTTTATTTCCTTTTATTTCCTCATTCTCCACCTTTCTCTCACCTGCATATTTCTACCATCCTTTTTTTTGTGTGTCTTCCATTCCCTTTGCAGACCATGAAAGGAAAATTGAGTTGATTAGGTATCTTATGTCTGGCTATGTAAACGTGCATGTGCTGAACACACTATCCGAGCACGCCAACGTGCTTGCATCCTCTGCTGTGGCCGCTTTCCAGGATGGAGCTGACCAGCTGCCACCTTTTCTCTTTCTGCCTATTCCCAGTTGTCAGAGTGAGCGGGCTCCTAAACGAGATGGTTAGTAGCCGAACTTGACCTGTGGTAGATGTAGAAGTAGTTCCAAAACCTGTTTCACAATTCCTTTTCCCTTATTTATCATGTAGTATTCTTGAAACTAGAAACTGCCATGACTGTGGTCGTGGAAGGATGATGCTGTGGTTAGGTCTAGGATTATCTAGAGAGAACCACGTGGAGAGTCTGTGAACTCCAGTGTGCTCCGTATCACATTTTTCTGTGTCACTAGATCTATTCCCTGAAAATTCCTGGACCCCTGATTTTTTGTGTGTGTTCTGTACATACAGTTGTGATATTAGGATGAGAGATGCTGCATATAAGAAAACAACCTGCTGCAGAGGAGATGTATTCTATATAGATTTCCTCTTTTGCTCAGTGTCTTTTTTTACTAACAGTGCTGCTCCTCAGCTATGTTTGTGTTCTCTTTTCTTAAAAAAAAAAGAGAACACAATGGTTATCAATTGTGCCAGAGCAACTTCATGAGAACTTCTAGAACCAACTTTCATGTTTAGTTAAGTGGGTCTTACTGTTGTTTTTCTTTTCTAGTGCTTTTAAGTTTCTCTGCTTAGCAAGAAACTTAAGTGACTTGTGTGTTTGATGTTCCTCTTGCAGTCAACAGTGTTGAGTTCAGCTGTGATGAGTTCATGTGCAGCTGCATGGTGTGATGGGTATGAGAGAGTGACCACCCTGAGTAATTAATGAATGAGAGGAGTAAATGATGACGCTGAAGCTCACTATCTAGTGTGAAGTTGTAGTTCTGTAAATAACCGATTCTTGTAAAATCTGTCCCTCTTAGGTAGCTGCTCTTTTACCCAGAAAAGAAACAGAATTCTTATTTTTTTCTTCAAAAGAGACTACACAGACAAACCCTGCGAGGGCCTTGTCTTAACTAGGGGTTGTTACACCTTTCCAGCATGTGAGAAATTAAGTCATGGTGGAAGCTAAAGTATCCACAGAGGTTTGAAGATAGGAGAACCTAAAGAACACTTGAGCGAGGGAAAAATGGGGCCTGAGAGGCTAGAAGGGAGAATAGTCATTTGGCTTAAAAGCAGTGAGGTCAGTGTGTGGAAGGAGAAAAAGTGGAAAATCAGTGGTAGAGTTAAAGAAATGCCTATCAGGAACTAGGCTTTTAAAATGTTCTCGTTTACAAAAATGAAATGGGTGAACATAGAAGTCATAATGATAACTAAAATATGTGACGTAAGTATGTGTGAAGGAACATCAGGTTATTTGCCTGCGGAAGAGAAGACTTCGAATCTGTACCATGAAGAAGTGAAGACTGAAGTTTTAACTTCTTGATTTTTCATTTTCTCTTGTGTCCTTCATGGGTGAGTGATGTTGCAGATGAACAGACCGAAACAATTCTAAATCACAACCTCCTAAGCCAGAAAGCAACTGATGCGCATTTGAGGAACTTTTTTTCTGTGCACTCAGAGTTTTTACAAGCTTTTTGGATACAATGTTGTTTAACTTTTTTTTTTTTTTTTTTTAATGTAGTAGCAGGTTTAAGAACAACACCTTGAGAAGTAATGATTGCTGTAAGCAACATAGTTTTCATGGAAAAAGATGCGGTCTGCATATGTACATAGGATACATAGGATCGCTGAAATGACACGTTTCTGTGAGCCCTGGGGTAAGCTTTGCTCACTCAGCCTTTGTAAACCATTTTTTTTCTTTCTTTCTTTAAGTGCCGGCTACAAAGCTCAATACTATGAGCAAACCCAGCCTGGGCCAGAGCGTGAGCAAATATGACCTCCTCGTATGGTTTGAGATCAGCGAATTGGAGCCAACGGGGGAGTAAGTCCATGATTGATCTTCTATTTTTTAAGAACAGTGGTTTCTTGGAGTTTGATCTTTTATCCTCTGTTCTGCTCAGACCAGGCTGACGTTTAGCAGTCGTTACTAGGCGGTGACCTGTCTGGTTTGCAGTGGTGGGGTGGAAACGCTCTTGGCATTTGTTCTTCCTGTTGGAAAGGACTGAAGAGTTAGAATGCCATTTTTACACATGGAGTTATCTTCCCACTTTGAAAGCCCTTGCGCAAAAGCGGAGCAGTGCTGGGAAATGCTGACCTGTGTCGTCTATGAGTGTGGATTCCTCAGTGTGGGTCACTCAGTCTGCTCCAGAAGTTCTATTGTATGGTTTTATGCGGTACAGGGATTATACAGAGAGGTAGCTGTTGGCAGCGGAGTTCAAAGTAAAGCCACTGTGCTCGCGTATTTTTCCTGCCTGTTGATTTCACTGCCTCACACAGGTATATTCCTGCCATTGTGGACCACACTGGAGGCCTGCCCTGCCAGGGGACGTTCCTGCTTCACCAGGTACTAATGAAGGCCGTAGAACAGCAAGTTTTGTCTCTGTGGGGGTGTTAGGATGCCGACGACTGGATTTTGCATCTCTCACGTCTTCTCTTTTCCCACACAACTGTCTAATGATAGCTGCAGGGTCAGTCATCGCTCAGCCTGTACTTAGCCTGTCAGCTCTGGGCTATGAGGAGAATGTTTGGCCCTGGTGTAGCTGTTTCCTTCCCCAATCCCTGTGCACCCTACTAGCGAAAGATGAAAGCCTTTAAAAACCTTTTGGACTGGATTTGTGCCTTCAGTGTTCTCCAACATCTGTCCTGAGGACACAGAAGGATCATGCAGGCTCGGCTTTCATTGGTTCTTTCTCATTGTGTGTGTCTATGAGACAGAGCTATGAAATGACTGTCTTGTTGTGCTTTAAATGCCTATAATAATGCTTAGTAGTAATTTGTCCTTAGCTAGATTGTAAAGATAATCCTAGTTAAATGTTGTTTATAGATTTAGTTTCTATTTTTTCCACTCTCAAATTCACAATTCATAGATTTTACCTGTGGTTTGTTTCCTGTCTTTCTTAAAATGATAGAAACAGTTCTGATAATTTAGGAATAATGGTTATATTCCAATAATTTCCTTAAAAAAAATAGTAAAAATGTTGCTCACTTCTGGATTCACTGGTGTCCTCGTCAGATACTTCTGTTCAAACCAGAGTAGTTCTAGGCACCATCATTCCATTGCAAACCCACAATAGAGGCAAACATCTTCCTTTTGAAACAGAGCTCCTTCTCCCTGGACAGTTGTCCACTACCTTTAGAAGAGCAGAATCGGATGCGACCAGTGGGGAGGGAAATTTTCTTTTTCAGATTTGGCCTTTATTTCTGGTGTACAGTTCTACCTTCTTCCCAGCTGTTACAGAGATTTATTGTAATTTGACTTGTAGCAGATACATGAGACAAAGGAGGACAATATCTGCATGAGCAGTTGCTATTTTCTATTTGCCAAATATGCTTTAATATAACATAACTAAGCACACATCGCCTAAGTATTTGCTTGTTTTTGTGGTTGACTGATAGATCCCAGGGGCCATACATATGTTCTTCGAGAGCATAGCAACTATTTCAAGCCTCTTTTAGGGTAAAACCCTTACGCTTTTGTGGAGTGAGGAGGGAGAAATATGATTTCTGTTATATAGGGAAATATAATGTTCCTCCTACGTGCTTCAGGGCCCTGAAATTAGCCTAGGTGCTTGTTCATAGTTACAGACTAACTTAAATGATCTTATTTGCTTCACTTTTTGTAGTGTGAGTGCAAACTAGATGTTTGTTTGTGTGGGAGGAGGGAATAATTCACCAGTGCTTTGTTTTTGAACTCTACCAGGGAATCCAGCGTAGAATCACAGTCACCATTATCCATGAGAAGGGCAGCGAGTTGCACTGGAAAGATGTGCGAGAGCTGGTCGTTGGTGAGTAATTGTTTTGCATGTTGTTGTGTAAGGAAGAAAAAGTACTGATGGTAATTTCTCTTTGCATCGGATTCTGTTCTCTTTGGGAACATTGACTCTGAGCGGAGACTTTTGAAAAAGATCCAGAGCAAAAAACCATAAGTTTTGCAACTTCCACTTTGGAGCACTTATTAATCCCATAGTCTGAAATGTTATTTGGAGCTGTTGGAATGGGTCCAGAGGAGGCTACGAAGATGATCCAAGGGCTGGAGCACCTCCCCTATGAGGACAGGCAGAGAGAGTTGGGCTTGTTCAGCCTGGAGAGGAGAAGGCTCTGAGGAGACCTTAGAGCGACCTTCCAGTAGGTGAAGGGGCTACAGGAAAGCTGGGGAGGGACTGTTCAGAAAGGCTTGAGGTGATAGGAGTGGGGGCAATGGGTATAAACTGGAGAGGGGCAGATTTAGACTGGACATAAGGAGAAATTTCTTCACCATGAGAGTGGGGGGAGGCCCTGGCCCAGGTTGCCCAGGGAAGCTGTGGCTGCCCCATCCCTGGAGGTGTTGAAGGCCAGGTTGGATGGGGCTTGGAGCCCCTGATCCAGTGGGAGGTGTCTCTACTTGTGGCAGGTGGTTGGAACTAGATGATCTTTAAGATCCCTTCCAACCCAAACTCTTCTGTGATTTGGGAAAACCGATTCCTTCTGTGTTCTTTCTGTGCTTAGCTTTAATTGATTCCCTCTCCTACTCTTTTCAGGGCGTATAAGAAATAAAGCAGAGGTAGATGAAGGTGCTGTGGATGCCATTCTGTCTTTGAACATTATCTCTGCAAAATACCTGAAGTCCTCTCACAGCTCCAATAGGTGAGTGAATAAAGTGGGCACTGTGGCAGGAGTCTAAAATGTCTTTGATCTCTGAGGTATTGGCAGGATGTTTGGAAAGCTGAGAATGCTGGTAGTTATTAAATGTAAAATTCCATGGGCACGTGACATACTGAAAGAGAAGGAATGTTACCATAAATTCTTGCTGAAGCTGAAGTCTGTTGACCCACATGGAGGATTCCTTGATAATGCATTTGAATGACTTTCCATGTGTTAACACCTTAAAGGGAGAATGGGAAAGATCAGCTCAAGGGAGTCTTGAAATGTAACCCAGAACTTTTTAAACTGACTTTAAGGTTTGCTGCTAGAATGCAGCTTAGAAGTACAAGGGCGGTCTAGGGGAATATATTTATGGATATGTACATACCTATATTATTCTTGAAAGAAGCGTGTGACAATTTAAGCAAGATCTGCGCTTTGTAAATTGAATTTAATTTGTGGATTTATACAGATACATCACAAATTGACTCCAGTTCCAGTAATGGGGGTGTCTGTTCCATGTAGCTGCAGTCATTTGGGCTGCAGCGAGGCCCCTATCTCAGAGGTTTCTGACTGTGTGCTTCTCATTAGGATATGATGCTGTAAAGACCAGTCAGACTCCACATTGTTTTGCTCCAGTGTCTGCAACAAAGGGCAGTGAAGCAGAATGCGGCATTGCCGGCACAGCCTCTCCCTACTCTGACATCAGCCAAGTCACTTGACCACTCCCTGGCTCTGTTTAGCTGGTGCAAAGCAGGAATATCTCTGAAATCTAACTCTGAATGAGTGTTTCTGGAGGGGAGGAGGTTGTTTTGGAGCCCATCTCTGCTGCAGCTGCTGGATGCTGGAGGCGGTATCCTTCTAGGCGCCGAAATGGCTTCTTCCTTCTCCATTAGAGGCTTAGACATAGAAATACCACAGCGATATTAAAGGTGGATTCAGGACACCGCTCCTACCAACTGAATGTTTTCCTGCCACCTAGTGTCTGTAAATGTATACAGTGCTCAGGTTTTTTTGTTTGTTTTTGTTTTAGCTGTTACTCCTTGCCTCCCATGGACAAGTGGGGATTTTACTCCTAATGTGTTCAACCCTGATCCAGTGGGAGGTGGCCCTGCCCGTGGCAGAGGGTTGGAACTGGATGAGCTTTAAGGTCTCTTCCAACCCAAAAAATTCTACGATGCTATGAATTAACAAATCAGTATAACTGGAACATAAGAGGACTGTTGCTAGTTTCCAGTCTGATACTATTGGATTTGCAGTTGGAAAGCTCTAGGGTCACTGGGGTGAAGGGTGAATGTGAGTGAAGCGGAGCATTCGGCTGCCACCTACCATGCTGAGGTTTAAATTGCAGCATGAGTGCATGGCAAGGTGGTGGAATGGGATTGAAGCCCTGCTGAGGACTATATTTTATGTTTGCTCACTGTCTGCAACTTGTTTTCTTGTTGGTGTTTTTTTGTTTTCTTTTTTTAATTCTCCTTGTTCTGTTCCTCTCAGCTGCTGCTTTTCTGTTCTGCTTTTGGCTGCACTAACTGAAGGTCTTTCTATGTTTTTACAGGCTCTTTCTTGATAAGGATATGCCTAGGTATTTTCTGTTTGCTTCCTTTGTACATAAAGCTTCTTAAGAATAGAATGGTTTATGTCCCATTTGTGTTGCTGCCACTTCCTTTTAGCTTTACTGAATTCTGTCAGCACTCCTCTTTAGGTCTCCCAGAAGTAGTATCCCTCCTCTTCCTTTGTCTCAGGGGTTTATTCAGGTACAATTCAATGGGGAACTTGTGAAGGTAAATGTTTCTTCACATCTCAGAGAGCTTCCTTTGTTCAGTCTTTCTGATTCTTAAAATATGCCATCAGAATATAGTCCCTGTTTGTAGTCCTTGCCATTTTCTTCCTTTGTTCTGTGTCAAAGAACCGAATTTGGAGTTTTTTACTGTCTCTAACTTTGTCATGCTCGCCACGTTTGAAGCACCAGGTCAAGGACTGAATGATGAGGTTACTTGAAATTCTAACTAGAATTGCACTGAACAAAAAGCGGTGGCTGCCATGTGACTGGCATTCAGCCTTGGTTCTTAGGTTGGATTTGTAGCTGAAATTTAACCATGTAGTGGCTGCTTTGTAGTTTACCATCTGGCAGAGAAACCAGACATGCAGTTGCTGCTCAGGCCGGGTTCCTCTTTCACCCACCAGGTTGGATCACAGCCAGGCTGCCCAGACTGGGACAATTTGCACTCAGCTTACTGTGTGCTGCCTCTTTGGAAAAAAGATGATTTAAGTCTTCAGTGCTCTCAATTCGCCACCTTCACTAATGCTAAAATCCACATAAAAATCAGTTGTAACTATTCATTGTTGCCTTTAGCCTGTTTCTCCTGTTTTCCTTGCTTTGCTTGTTCTGTTCTCCATTTTCCTCCTTGCGCTGTTGGCCAAGCTGAAAGAAGTTTGCTCAAGTCTGGTTTTTGTCTTCCTCTATAACTGTTCTAGCAAGTTCTGGCTTGGACAGGCAACACTGAGTGTTTAACCTCCTGGCTGAACAAAATCCAGTTGAGTAGCTGCCCTGAAGCTGTGTTTGGCTTCAGCTTGTTCATCCAAAAATCATCATTTTGTAAGAGAGAGGTATTTAGTTCTGTGCTGATGGACGTTTACACTTGTGCTGCTGCTGATAATCATTTTTGGTGAATGGTGCAGAGCTGATTCCGGGGCTGGGCTCGCTGCTGGTCCCATCTGTGGAGGTGCAGGCTTTTCTACCTTTTCTTCCACCCAGACAATAGATGTGGGGCTTGCTGAAAGTTCAGAAAACTGCTCTCATAACGCAAACACGATGACAGATTAAAGCGTAGTGTTATGGCAGCTTTTGTTCCCTTCTGTATTCCCTCTTTTCTCTTTTAAATGAGTCTTTTTCTTGACAGGCAATGGTCTGTCATGCCGCATCACATGAGGTAGAGGTAATTTTGGAAAAGAAGATCGGTGTGTCAAGTCTTAAGCCACTGAGATCATCAATAGCAGTCATAGTGGGTGCCGTCGAGGAAGAGATGCCTTACACTCATGAGAGGGATGCAAACTAACTCTTACTATTGATCTTTTACTGTACTTTTTTCCAGGACTTTCTATCGGTTTGAAGCAGTTTGGGATAGTTCCTTGCATAACTCCCTCCTCCTCAATCGAGTGACACCGTATGGAGAGAAGATCTATATGACCCTTTCTGCTTACCTGGAGGTTAGAGACCTCTGCCTTCCTTTTTTATCTTGTGGCTCAAATAAAACTATTAGAGGCAGCAGACAGTGTGTACCTGAGATAAATACTTAATGAGCTGGGTGATTTTGAACCCTGAAGCCTTTATTCATTTTCTGGGAACAGTGTGGAAAAATTTATTCACAGTTAACATCTTGATGTCAAGGTAATACTGCCTCACAACAAATATGAAGTGACAATGGTGATCTCCTTACCTTTCTGTGCCTCATTTTATCTATATTTATATCTGAAAATGCACTGAAATCAGTGAACATTGCTGTGTAGGTACTGCTAGTGTTACAAATACTGGCCTAGCCCTTCACTGTGCATGCAAGATGCTGGTGTTTTATGTCATACAATGATTTCACACACTGAATGCACAGAAACACATATGAAACCCCTTCATCAACGAGCTGAACAAGAAAAAGCTGTCCCACTAAAAGAGGGAAGCAGTATAACTTGGCCTTGTTGTCTGCAGCCACTCATTCACTGGTTTTCCTCTTAGCTTGACCACTGCATCCAGCCGGCTGTTGTAACAAAGGATGTTTGTATGGTCTTCTACTCACGAGATGCCAAGATCTCCCCGCCCCGGTCACTACGCAATCTCTTTGGCAGTGGCTACTCCAAATCTCCAGATTCGTAAGTTCAGTTACTGATATTGGTATCAATGTCTTATGTCAGCATGTTTTTTTTTTTTTTTTTCTTTAAGGGGCATGGGGAGAATGTAGCTTACTTTTCTTTAATTCTTCCTTGAAAGTCTGCCTACTTTATAGTTCTCCAGACTGGTTTTGAATGTTCTTTCATGCATTTTTTTTTTTCAGTGAAGCTCTAACTTCTCTCTTTACTGACCCCTTTTCCAGCCTTCTGACTGAACAGTTGAGAAGAGAGATCCATTTTTAAAGCTTGCACATAGGTGACCCTGAGCCTGACCTGGAATTTACTGCAGCAGCTGCTGTCTGAGTCTACTGGGGGGTGGGGAGAACGTGGGGGAAATGACATTTTTAGAGATCTTGCAGTCTGTTCTGGCTCTTTTATGATTAGAATTCAGATGTAGTTCAAACGAACAGCTATCTTTAAACTTCTAATCTGGGGACCCCTTAAATAAAGCTAATGCGCATTATTTCTGAAGATAATAGTGTTTTTTGTTTCCCTCTCTGATTTCTTGTGAACAGCAATCGAGTAACTGGGATCTATGAGCTAAGTTTATGCAAAATGGCAGACACGGGAAGTCCAGGTGAGCAGTGACTGGGTATTCAAGTGATAAAAATGCTGTCAAATGAAATACTGAAGGAACTTTCATAGGCAGAAGGCAGTAAACACTTCTGTCCTCATGGGAAGCAGTTCCTGTGTTTCATCAGAGCAGTGGAATATTGCTATTCCATAAAAAACTTACATGGTCTTTTACTTACGGCTTGGGTCTGTGTTTACCTTTGGTGAACCAAGGATTTACCGAGGACTTTACATTATCTGCAATGAGTAGATCAAGAAACTGGACGTGTACCCAGGTCACAGACCTGTGGGCATAACACATGGCTCATAAGTAACACAGCTGAGCCTTGGATTTGCAGCAATAGAGTTTTCTCTTCGTCTTTTGAAGATATTGCTGATATCTGATGGAGATTGGTAACTTGGAAGGAATATAGTTCACGTAGCGTCACTGTATTTGCCTTTAAGACCTAGAGATTGAAGTTCTTGTGTTTAACCAGACTGAGCAGGAGTTGGTGTATCGTGGTCAATAGAAATTATCTGAGTGAAGTGAGAAATCTGGACTAAATCAAATCTCTTCAGGATGCATGATCACTGTTAATGAAAACAATGCCTCATATATTTCCAGCCAAACAATAGAAATGTCGGTTCTTCTCAGATTGTTAATTGGTGAATACTTCTTAATGGCATCCATCTGGCTGTTTTTAACATGTCTTATGTTTTTTACTGCTTAGGAATGCAGAGGAGGAGAAGGAAAGTGCTGGATACGTCTGTGGCTTATGTGCGAGGGGAAGAGAACCTGGCAGGCTGGAGGCCCAGGGGTGACAGCCTCATTCTAGAGCATCAGTGGGAACTGGAGAAGCTGGAGCTGCTGCATGAAGTGAGTCAAGAGACAGGGGGAGTGAAAGAAAAAGCACAGCTGTACCTTTGAACTCACCTTTAGTGCACCCACTGTGAGACCTTCTGAGCTGAATGCGTTTCCAAATAGGAGTTTATTCTCAAAGGCAAGATTTAAATAAATTATTATACAGAGAAGATAGGTTTGTGGCTCGCTGCTGCATAGAACCTTCAGCTCAGAATCTCAGTGCATTCAACAAAGGCAGATTGAACTTCCAGTGCCATTGTAAACTCTCCTCCCCAGGGAATATGTTTACTGGTATGCGTCTTAAAAGGATGCGTAAGAATTCAGTGCCTTTAACATAGGCAACATCCTGGACCAGATGATTCTGATTTCTTTTCTTACTAGGTGGAAAAAACCCGACATTTCCTTCTGCTTCGTGAAAAGCTTGGTGACAGCATCCCCAAGTCCCTGAGTGACTCGTTGTCTCCCAGTCTGAGCAGTGGAACTCTCAGTACCTCCACCAGCATCTCCTCACAGATTTCGACCACGACGTTCGAGAGTGCTGTGACGCCCAGTGAGAGCAGTGGCTACGACTCGGCTGACATCGAAAGCCTGGTGGATCGGGAGAAAGAGCTGGCCACTAAGGTATTACATGAGAAAAGCATCACTGGTCTAAATTGGAGTGACAAAAAAATTAATAATGAGCTTCACAGCTTGCATGGGGAATTCCCAGTATTGTGAGAATTTCATTTCAATATGTTTTGTAGTGAAATAATCCATTCTTACCAGCCAGTGCTGGTGGTGAGGGTTGTGCTATGGCAGCACCTCCTTCCCCTTTCTTTACCTGTAGTTCTGTAAATGAAACTTGCTAATTTTATCAAGGTAAATGATTATTCTTCTTTCCATCTGGGATGTTTCACAGCAGTTTAGAATGTTTGTTCTTCCATAAACTGCCAAGTGTGCCTTGGCAAATTGCCTCCTGTGTTCAGATTTCTCTGAAAATCTAAATGTCAAATTCTCTTCTTTGTGTCATTTGTAGTGTCTGCAGCTTCTTACTCACACTTTTAACCGGGAATTTAACCAGGTGTACAACAGCATCAGTGACTGTAAGGTAAGTATTTAATGCAATACAATACGCTATATTTGTAGTAAAATAATTTGGCTATTCAGCATCAGCTTCCAATGACTATTTCAGGAATTAGAAATGGTGCAAACTTAGGCTCTAGTACAGCTTCTAGTTAATTAGCAGACTGGAAGTGTTCTTATTATCTCTCCCTATATATGCTTCCCCAAAGGATAAATTGGCTCTTTTAAAAATTCTGGCTGTGGGCACCGAGGACACCAACGTGACAGTCTGTTATTCTGCTGAGGAAGTCAGAATGGGAATAGTCAGAAGTGCAGGACATGAATAACAAGCCGTGTCTACGGAAGGGCCATTTTCTTTTCACCCCTAGATGAGTTTGTGCGAAAATGTGGCTGTTGAGTAAGGAAACGGCTGACAGAAACACCTTTGTATTAACTGAGCCTTGTGCCATGAATGCTGTGCTCTAGCCAGGACCAAACAGGAGCTACGAATACACCTCCAATGTCAAATTTTGCCTGTCTTTGTCCTTGCAGTTGTCAGACATTTCTCCAATTGGGCGGGACCCATCGGTGTCGAGTTTCAGCAGCGCTACCCTCACCCCTTCGTCTACCTGCCCATCTCTGGTGGATTCAAGATGTAATTCAATTGATCAGAAGTAAGTTTAGGGTATTAATATAAAAGCAGTTCTTCTCAGTGCTTCTCAAATCCCTTTGTGTTTTAGAATTTATCTTTTTTTCTCCTCCTTTCTTGCTTTTCCCTACTTTCAGATGTTTCTCTGTATCAGCCCCCTTGCCTTATCGTCTCTAGTCCCTCTGCACATTTTTTTTTGTCTTTTTTGTTCTTTTGAAGTGTTTGATTAGCCTTATTTTGTGCTGAAAGAACAGTCAGATGCTTGTCATTCCAGTGACCAGCGCATCTTCCCTGTGTAAAATCCACAAGTTTTTTCCCAAGGTCTGTTTAAAAGACCTACTGCCAACAAGCCAGAATAAACCAGTTTGGCCAGTAATCTCTGTTTATCTTTCTCAGTTCTTTCTGTAGAAGAGTTTCTTTATTAAATTGGGAATAAAAAAATGTGACTGTATTTGGCAAGAGAAATGAGGGAGGAGCAGTAAAATAACTTACTAGCAGTTGCCGTAAGGTTTATGCCATAGATTTCAAGGGCGAAGCTATTTTATATTGTGCAAAAGGATCCTAGTGTCATACAAAAAAATCTTTTCTGGAGGATGACAGGCTCTGCTGCAGGTGCCTTTTATTACACTGTTCACATTCAGTTGATTTCTTGTGATTTAATTTTCTTTTCTTGGCTACTTTTTTAAAGGACACCAGAAGCGAATTCTCGTGCCTCCAGTCCCTGTCATGAGGTGGAACAATTCCAGCTAATGCCTGCGGTAGAAACTTCCTATCTTGCCAGAGCTGGAAAGAATGAATTCCTAAACCTCGTCCCTGATATTGAAGAAATTAGACCAGGGTAAGTTTTCTATTGTAGTGTGATCATGGCTTTCTGAGAGGTGTTCCAAAGGCTTTCTGGGATTTGTAGTTTATTTGCCCTGTTTGAGGAAGGTAAATTAAACAGGCTCCGGTAAGATGGAGGCAGGATTGATGAGTCGTGTTGCTATTTATCTCTGTAGCGTTCGTTCCCTGCGTCTACTTAGTGAACAGCATTTCCAGTGACTTAAACATGTTATCATCAAAACCATGACTGAACTTCACTGAAGTAAGAGAACCTTGTAGGTCCTTCTTTCTGACAAACCTTTGTCAGATACTGCTCGGTGGGTGCCTTATTTAGGAGAAAATGTTCTCCTGTTTACCTGTGGGTTTGTTTTGGTTTGTTTTTTCCAGCTCTGTGGTCTCCAAGAAAGGTTACCTCCACTTCAAGGAGCCCCTCTCCAGCTCCTGGGCCAAGCACTTTGTGGTGGTTCGCCGTCCCTATGTTTTTATTTACAACAGCGACAAAGATCCTGTGGAAAGAGGAATCATAAACTTATCCACAGCTCAGGTGGAATACAGCGAGGATCAGCAGGCGATGGTGAAGGTCGGTCTGAGAGCTCTTGTCTATTTACCCATAGAACAGGAACGTTACGGGCAGTGATGCATCCATTCTGTCCCGTGTGCCATCTCTGATCTGAGGAAAATGCATCTGTGCCTTGCAGAAATGTCTGGCATCCGATGATCCTGCCCACAAAGTTTGTTCAGGGTTTCTTATGTTTTGATCAGTACAAGAGACTGAAACAGAAGGCATTGTAGTTGCTTTTATGAGCATGTATTGGTACCATGGCCCTGGGCGTTTGGGTTGGTTGTGTGGTGGTTTGGGGTTGTTTTGTACAAGAAAAACAAACCAAACATGCACAGATGTCCTGCAAGGTATCAGTTTAACTTTTGTGGTCCATATCAGCCTCTCTGGAAGTCCACACTCACGAGTTAGTACTATATTTTGTTCCTGTTTCACTAATAGTGTCCTGGAAATAACCAGTGAAACTTAAATCAAAGGCCGTAGTAGGTTTTGTGGCTTTTAGGAATGTGGCAAAGCAAACTCTTCCTCAGAGATGAAGGGTGCCTCAGTTTCTGTGCTTGTAGAATTCAGTGTTTTCAATTGTCTTTACTATTCCAGACACCAAACACATTTGGCGTGTGCACAAAGCATCGTGGAGTCCTGCTCCAGGCCATCAACGACAAAGACATGAACGACTGGTTATATGCCTTCAATCCACTTCTTGCTGGCACGATACGGTGAGAGACGGTTTGTGGGCAAAGAATAAAGTTTGTGAGAGTCAGAAGCGTGGAGGCAGATAGTTTGATAATCAAGTTTGATAATCTTATTCTGAAGAATTTGACGAGATGGGTGAACTGAAAGAGGGAGGAGCGTGGGCCACAAAAAAAACCCCAAACTGAACAAGCCCCGTGTTCCAGGAAATGCAGCAGCTGTTGCTTTGGCTTGTGACATTTTAAAGAGATGCATCTAGGTCAGATGTTTGTGGTGTGCTTCATGCAGTTCTGCATTTTGAGGCCACAAAATGGTTTCCTTGTATGGCTTCATTACAGATTTATAAAGCTTCTTGCTGCCTCAGTGCAGGTGGGTCTGGACGACCCCGTCATTCTGTGAGTCATGAGCCAAAGCAGAAATTCTCATTTCCTTCCCTTTTTTGAACCTCCCCAGAAGTCCCTCCCCGTTAACACAGGTCACGGACATTCCCTGCTAGCGGGAGAGATCTTACCATGCTGCAGTAGCTCTTCCTTCCAGCATTAAAATAATTGAACACTAAGCTGTTACTGTACAGCATCAAATAATTTCTGAACAGGCTAGTTCTTAAAAGATGTCATCTTCCTTTACAAGAAGCATGTTAGCAGAGCAAGAAGTCTGTCTTACAGCCATTGATGTGTTTTACATCCTGTACATATGGAATAAAGTAGGACTATAAGGGATTTAAGAGGTGGACAAACGGTGGGGAAGAAGAAAAATAAACTTCCAGAATTCAAAAAATGATTTTTTTTTTTTACTTCTCTCTTGTACAGGTCAAAACTGGCTCGAAGACGCACGGGCCAGCTGAAGTATTGAGTCCATGTAATGTTCTCATCTGTTCTCCCCACCTCACCTTCCAACAGACCAAGTGTTACCTCTCATTTTCTCTTTGTGATTCTTGACAGTTTCTCTTGTATGTAATCCTGTGGCTAAACAACCCCTTCCCTCCCAGCTCCCTCAGCACCTTTTCTAGGTATTCTAACCCTACCTTGTTTCTTTTCACTTGTACTGAGAATTGTACTTGTAGCATGTGGCCAAACAAAAACAGAAAGAAAAAAAAATTTAAAAAATGGAGTGATTATGCACGACTCTAAAAAAAAAAAAAACCCAAAAAAACCCAAACAACAAAAAGAAAAAAAAAAAGGAAAAAAGAGAAAAAAATATAAAGAAGGTTATTTATTTTTTCTTATAACAGTTGTTTTCCCATTCTAACTGACCTTTTGGTGTCTGTCTCACTCTCCATTGTTGTCCGTCTAGACTGCTGCAGGTTTTTCATTCAACTTGTGACTTGGCAGTGGTCATTGGTTCCCTCAGGGCAAAGTTCTTATGCCAGGGAAAGATAAGTTCTTCTGCGTAGGCATTACCCAGCCAGGAACTGCAATAGCTCCTCAGGCTTTCTGGATCCACCTTGTAATTTAAACTCTGTTGAAAACTGATATTGGACAAATCTATCTGGGCAGTTTGGATTTTGGACTGGGTGCAGGTTTTGAGTTTCTGGGATCCAACAGGCAAAGACGTGAGGTGGGAAAGGGTAGGGAACAAACCAAGAGGGGCTGGCTGGAAAAATCTGCCTCTAACCTCTTGCTGTGGGTTGCAGGTGAACAGTGCTTGGCTTCAGCTCTTTCCCGAAAGATTAACACTCCATCCTCTGCCTCCGAACTGAGCGAGGAACTGAAGTATTGGATATAATCCCTAAATTTTTAGTTGCTCAGCCTTGAGTTTGACAGATGGAGAGCGTTAAGCAGAGACAAAGCAGGGTGGCTGTTGCCTAGAGCACTTTCAGGTCACCATAGGAAAGCAGAGCCTTCTCTTTTGTCTTTAGTCTTGATTCCTGAGTTCTTGCAGCAACAGTCCTCACCTCTCCTCGAAGAGATTTACAGCTGTATGTTACGATAGTGCTGCAGCACCTCTTTTCTGTGATACTCGGATACTCCCATCTCTTCGTAGGAAAGCATCCTCTGCCTACAGAATCCTTTACAGTATTCTCCAGGAGACAGCAGGACACTTTCAGTTCCTGTTGGAATGACTTGACTATCTCCTAATTCCCATGCTACGCTTACCATCAGCTACAAGCCCCTAGTTAGTTTTAACCTCGGAATTAATCCTTCCTGGAGGACGGATCAGGCGGACTGTGGTCCTGGTCGGTGGGGTGTAACAACTGGCTTCTTGGAGACCAGCCTGGTGCTGTTGGTTCTTGACCTACAACGTAAGCTCTCCTGTGGCCCAAGTTTTGATCCTTGCCCCAAGAAAGGACAGCGGAATGAATTTCCATTCCGAGAAGCAAATTAATCTTCTTTTTAGTTAGGTTTTTAGGGAAGGTTTGTTGTTTTTTTACTATGTTTCAGACTTCTGTGCTCTACTTTCTTGACTTACCTTGGGCGCTGGTAGGGCAAGCTGTGATCCGGGGGAACGGACGGGAATTTCATCCTGGCATTCCGACCTCTCGAGGGAGAGGTGAAAGGGGTTTGTTCCACTATTACAGTAGGCACGGGTAGGCACACTGCAGCTCAAGAAGGTCATTCGGATTCAGCTCACTCCTCGGCAGGTCATGCCATGCATTGGAAATTCTGTGGCCAAAAGCTGACTGGCGTCAGTCAAGCAATTTTTTAGCTTTGTCGGGTTTTCATTCTTCAGTAAAGTGCAGTGCATGAGACCTCCTCAAAACATGATTGGCAAAGGAACAGGGAGGTGGAGCCTGACACGGGCTAGAAGATATCTTTTATCTATTTTTGAGATAGGATTCAAGCTAAGTCCTGTGCTCGTGCTATCTCCTATGGTCCTCAGATTTATTTCTGAACTGGAAGCCAGAGTGAGGGAGCATCCTGGGGATCCAGGAGCTGAATAGGGATGTTAGTTTCTTTTTTCTTCTGATTTAGCCTTGTTTAACTGTGTGTGACTCTTAAAATAGTGATGATATTCCTTTCTTATGCAATGGATGATAATGCATTTCCAGCGTGTGGATCAGTAAGGCTGCTAGTGCTGCCCCAAGCTGGAGCTAAGCCGATCTCAAGAATTAGGTTAATTTAAACACTAAGTTGTTGCTGCCGTCACCGCCGTTTATAATGAAAGTGGAACCAGTTTGGAAGCAGTTTAGGTGTTTTGTGACACACTGGGAGCATTTTAATTTTTCTTTCTTTTTTTTTTTTTAACTAGAAGAAAACTAGTTCGCTAAGTCTTTGCTTTGGATAAGCCAGAAAATGAACTAAGGCGATATGGGCATTGGATAGAAATGTGATTAAGGGATCTTCCTTTAAAAGCAGGAAGAGACAGATGCTTATTTTACACAGAGCTGGTAATGTTACAGCTGTGTTGCATAAACGTTACTCTTCTAAAGACTATCTAAAGACTCCAAGGAGCTTCTGATGACTTGATATTTCTGTGGGTAACAGCTCATCAGAGGAGCAAAATTCTATTTTTAAGCATCAGTATCTCTTAAAGCTGCATATAATCTGTGGCAAAACAGGTTCTTGTGTGGAGTTCAAATGGGCATTACTGTTTTCAGGTCTGACAAGAGACATACTGTTACAGTTTTTCACCCATTATTGAAGCCTTGTTTGAGATGCCAGTTTCCTGACTGGACCAAAATTGATTCAGCTTTTCTTTAAAAGGACAATAAAGCAAAAAAAAAAGTGGATTTCCTTTATTTTTTTTATCTAGGCCAACACGTTAGAAATTCCTTTTTAGAAACAGAGCAAGAAGGGAAAAATGTGCTAGGCTGCCTTCTCTGGATGTGTAAAACCCCCCTGCTTGGTTTTCTGCTGCGTGTGAAGCCCTGGAGTCAGCCAGCTCTCGGGGCTCAGCTGCTGCGGACGAGGCATCGATGCCGGGGGCCTTGCCAGCCCCTCGAGCACGAGCGCCAGCACTGAGCTGGCAGTTCTTGGAGAGAATGAATGTGAAACTGTGGGAGTTTTATGTTCCTCACTGAAAGGAAGGAGAAAGTGATTTTTTTTTTTTTTTGTCCATTAAACCCATGTCCTTTGTGTTGGAGCTTCTGAGATATTTTAAAACAAAACTAAACTTCCTATACTGTATTTTAGAAATGCACTTTAAGTACCTTTTTATGGAAGATTCCTATATTCTGGGATGCAGAAGGGAAGGGAATATTATTTCCAGACCACTGAGAAAGGGTTTTTTGGTCAGTGTCTAGGAGTCCTGATTACTGGTCAGCCAAGTATTTCAAAGCAAAGACTTTCCTTTTTTGCTGCTTGTTATCTAATTTACAGGGATTTAATTTTATGTAATGTATTGTATATTTATACATCTGTAATTAATTGCACATTAGATAAGAAAGAGGATTAGCTTTGGAATAACACCCGTTGGTACTATACAATCGACTAATGCTGCCTATGCATCTGCATCTTTCTGGTACCCTTGCAGAGCCTTAGCTTGTGTTAGTTCATACTGCAGCGAGTGTTCTTGTCGAGGATGCAGCTGCTCTCCTGCTGCTCGAGGGAAGGATGCGAGCGCTGCTCTGGAAGAGTTTGATGAATGTACTGTAAAATGGGTCTCTAACAAGTGCGTCGCATCTCTCCGTTGTGGTTCATCACCCCGATCTGTGGTCTGAACTGTACTATTCGTAGCAGGAATGTATTGATTTTGTGCTTCCTCGTTTAAAACCATCAACTGTTCAAGAACAGGATTGACTTTTGGTTTTTTTTTTTTTTTGTTCAGAAGGCCATTTATGCGTTCTAGGTATTTGAAATCAAAACTAGTCCAACACTAACCAGATGGTTGTGTCCAGTGTTACTCGGAACAGGTTTTAAATCAACAGGATCAGCTGTGTATTCAGAAAACTGAGGGTATGGAGGTCCTAAGTCTTTAATTCTTAGTGTGGCCAGGTTCACGGCCTGATCCCGAGCAGTGCTGACCTGCCTCTTGCTCGCCTTGGAACCAGGGGCTGAAAGCATGGATGGCCAGCACTTCCCAGGATCAGTTCTTTATTTCCCCACTCTGCTCGTTCATCCTTCATGTGTGGTTGGTTAAGGTTCTTGAATTCAGGCATCGAACATGCTGTTGCACTGAAATATTCAGTTTGTTGTTTTAATTGCGGTCCCCATTTCCCTGTTTAATCTCTGTACACAAGGTATACAAGGTATATGCTGTATAAGTGGCCTTCTCGAACAAATCTCTTTGCAAACTGATTTCATCCCAGCGAAGGAGTGTATCAGCAACACTGTACATTACTTTCAGGTTTTCATTTTCTTATTTTATTTTGTAAATATATCCGATATTTGGAGCTTGAGTATACAAAATGTAAATATAGTTCATGTATTTGTACTAACTCTGATCCATTTGCTGTATAGCCTTAGGTGTGCAATGCAGATATCTAACTGTGTATGGTAACCTTGCACCACTGAACTGTTAGTGAACGAGGTGAAACAATAAAGGTACAACCAGTGCATTAGCAGGTATAATGTCTGCGCCTTTTATTAGCATTTAATTACTTGTATCTTATATTGATTACTTGTTTTCCAAACCTACCCCAAACAAGCTTATGATTCTGTGAAAAGAACTTTGTCTCAGCTGTTCTTGAGAAAGATGAGACGCTGCTCTTATCCAAGGGAAAAGGAGGAGGGAGGATATGCTGTGCCGTATTTCCAGGTAGGTTTTGGATGCTTTCAGGAGATTCTTTTGCGTGTATCATAGAATAGTTTGGGTTGGAAAGGACCTCAAAGCCCATCCAGTCCCACCCCTGCCATGGGCAGGGACACCTCCCACTGGATCAGGGGCTCCAAGCCCCATCCAACCTAGTCTTGAACCCCTCCAGGGATGGGGCAGCCACCACTGGGCTGGGCAGCCTGTGTCAGGGCCTCCCCACTCTCAGAGTGAATAAATTCCCCTTTATGTCCAGTCTAAATCTGCCCCTCTCCAGTTTATACCCATTGTCCCCAGTCCTATCACCACAAGCCTTTGTGAACAGTCCCTCCCCAGCTTTCTTGTCGCCCCTTCAGGTACTGGAAGGTCGCCCTAAGGTCTCCTCGGAGGCTTCTCCTCTCCAGGCTGAACAAGCCCAGCTCTCTCAGCCTGTCCTCGTACGGAAGGTGCTCCAGCCCTTGGATCATCCTGGTAGCCTCCTCTGAAAGATAAATAAGTTTCTTACAGTGAACTTTCTTGTCTGGGGGTGACTTGAGAGCAATGGGAAGCGCATGGAATCAAACCGCTCGAAAAACAGCTCTGCCCTGGAGCCTCCCTGTGAGTTGTCCTTGCCTTGCTCTGAGGGTTCTTTGAGGCTGCCCCATCCCTGGAGGGGCTCAAGGCCAGGCTGGATGGGGCTTGGAGCCCCTGATCCAGTGGGAGGCGTCGCTGCCCATGGCAGGGGTGGGACTGGATGGGCTTTGAGGTCCCTTCCAACTTCCAACCCTTCCATCATTCTCTGGTTTAGCTCCATTCGCTCTCGGTGCCCTGAGCAAGCGCTTCCCGGCTAATGAAGGGCTACCCGAGGGCCCCGCCCTTTCTGGGTGCGCGGCCCCTTTAAGGGGGGGGGGGGCGGTGGCTCTATCGGCCCATGGTCGGGAAGGGAAGGGAACGGGGGGGGGAGCTCGGGGGCGGAGCCAATGGGAGCGGCGCGCGCTCTCCGTCTTCCCCGCCTCCCGCCCACGCTCTTGTCCCGCGCGCTTTGGGTGTGGCGCGCGCCAGGCCGAGCAGCCGAGCCCCGAACGCCGCCCCTCTCCCGTCTCCACCGACCGAGCGCGGAGGAGACCCGGGCCCGGAGCCGCGCGCGCGCCAGGCCCAGCAGCGGAGCCCCGATCGCAGGATTCGCGCCCCCCCTTCGCCGCCTCAGCACCGCCGCCATGGCCAAGTGAGTGGGGGGGGCCGGGGGAAGGGAACCTCCGCAAAACCGGGCAGGGAGGAGGGGATCGGTGACAGAGCCAGGGGTCTTCGGGGCGGGGGGGACCCTCCCGGCGCGGGGAAGGTGGTCGTGGTGGAGTCTTTGGGATGGGAAAAGGTCTTTGAGATCAGCTGCGGGTGAGGGGAGGGAGGGCAGTCGCTCTTCTTGGTGACAGGATGAGGGGAAAGGGGTTGGGGAGGCTGAGGGGGAGGCTGAGGGGCCAATCCTAAGTATTGTGCAGAGATAGTGCTCAAAGTCAGAATGGCATCCACAGCAGCTTCGTCTACCTCCTGCGTTATTTTTTATATGCCCTGAAAAGAATAGAAGATGGATTCAATTAAAGCTAAGCCTGAAACACAGCGGGAATCTGTTTTCCCAAATCATAGAGTAGTTTGGGTTGGAAGGGACCTTAAAGATCACCCCGTTCCACCCTCCTGCCATAGGCAGGGACACCTCCCACTGGATCAGGGGCTCCAATCCCCAACCAACCTGGCCTTGAATGCCTCCAGGGATGGGGCAGCCACAGCTTCCCTGGGCAACCTATTCCAGGGCCTCAGCACTCTCACAGCATAGAAATTCCTTCTAAATCTTTCCCTCTCCAGTTTATACCCATTGCCCCCAGGCCTATCACCACAAGCCTTTGCAAACAGTCCCTCCCTAGCTTTCTTGTATGTCCTACAGGAGGAATTCCATCACAGGAGGGTTCTCAGGCACTGGAAGAGCTGCCCAGGGAGGTAGTGAAGTCCCATCCCTGAAATGTCAGACATGGGACATGGTCCAATGGGCAAGTCTTTTCCAGTTGAAACGGTTCTGTGATTGAGTCTGACCGTAACTGCCCACTGCTGACTCATATCTGAGCAGCTCGTCCACCCGTTTTTAAAATATTTCCAGGAATGGGAACTCCACTGCCTCCCTGAGCAGCTGTTCCAGAGCCTGATAACCCTTCCCGTCAAGGAATTATTCCTGATAGGCAACCTAAACCTCCCCTGGTGCAACGCGAGACCATTCCCTCTTGTCCTTTTGCTTGTTACGTGGGACAAGAATAGAAGTGGATGGCTGAACGTTTCTGCCTGCACGGCCCTTGCAAGCTGGCTTGGAATATCATGTTTCCCTCTTCTCTAACCCCAAATCTGAGACAGTTTGCATTGCAGATGTGCTGATATAGAATCACAGAATCATAGAATAAATAGGTTGGAAGAGACCCACTGGATCATCAAGTCCAACCATTCCTATCAAACACTAAACCATGTCCCTCAGCACCTCATCCACCCATCCCTTAAACCGCTCCAGGGAAGGTGACTCAGCCCCCTCCCTGGGCAGCCTCTGCCAGTGCCCAATGACCCTTTCTGTGAAAGATTTTTTCCTAATGTCCAGCCTAAATCTTCCCTGGCGGAGCTTGAGGCCATTCCCTCTCGTCCTGTCCCCTGTCACTTGGGAGAAGAGCCCTACTCCCTCCTCTCTACAACCTCCCTTCAGGTAGTTGGAGAGAGCAATGAGGTCTCCCCTCAGTCTCCTCCAGGCTAAACACCCCCAGCTCTCTCAGCCACTCCTCATAAGGCCTGTTCTCCAGCCCCTTCACCAGCTTTGTTGCTCTTCTCTGCACTCGCTCCAGAGCCTCAACATCCTTCTTGTGGTGAGGGGCCCAGAACTGAACACAGGATTTGAGGTGCGATCTCACCAGGGCCGAAGAGGGAGAAGAACCTCCCTGGAATTTTTACCCCTCCGGGGCTGATCCGAGGACCTCACTAAACCATCCAATCAGTAGTAGCGATGGAGTTCAGATGCAATGAACTTTTTCAGCATCTGTTAGATACAGAGCTGTGATAGAGGTGAATGCACCAGGCACATGTCAGCCACTTGCTGTACTCCCTCCCCGCTGTGCAGTGTTTTGGATTCCCTGCTGTTCTTACACACACAGTTGTGTTTTGGTAGTGAGAAGAAATCCTGGTGACTGGAAACCCACTGAGTGTTGGTCTCGCTCTGCCAGACTGAGTGGGAGCCTGAGGGGATCCCTTGCTGCCATAGCCTATAGAATCAGTTCAGAGCATGAGCTACGTGATTTTTAGAAGGGGGTGGGCTGGCAAAGCATCTGACAGGATCAGAAGGGCCTGACAGAGGATATGGCTGCTAGAGCTGGGTCACTGCTGGTGAGGCTTACTTGGCGGTTTTGTTCTTCCATCTTCTAGAGCTGACATTGGTTTGATTGGACTGGCCGTGATGGGTCAGAACCTTATTTTGAACATGAACGACCACGGCTTTGTGGTAAGCAAAGGGAAATATTGTTCAGACAGGCTGACTCACTAGCACTGGAGGTTGGAGCTGAGAATTTTGTGTGTGCCTTATTTTCTCGTGATGCTTTAATGGATGTTATTTCCTCCTTTTAGTTATAACAGGGCTGCCCTTTGTCCCATTTCCAGGGAAAAATGTCATTGTTTGCCTGTACTCAGGTAGCCACCTGACATAAAATCATAGAATCACAGAATGGTTTGGGTTGGAAGGGACTTCAAAGTCCATACAGTTCCAGCCGCCCGCCACATGCAGGGACACCTCCCACTGGATCAGGGCCTCCAAGCCCCATCCAAGCTGGCTTTGAACAGCCCCAGGGATGGGGCAGCCACAATGTCCCAGGGCGGCCTGGGCCAGGGCCTCCCCACCCTCACCAGAAAAAAATTCTTCCTAATATCTAATCTAAATTTTCCTTCTTTCAACTTAAAGCCATTCCCACTATTATGACTTTTCCCTCATGTTTGCTTTGGGCTTGGCCAAAACCCATCTCTTCTTAAAACACGTGCTGTGTGCCTTTAGGGAAGGTGGAAGTGGGAGAGCCTTGATTACACAATTTGTAGTCTGAGGACAAGTAACTGCTCTGTTGACAGCTTTTATTAATGTGTTTTCTTGCTCCCTCAGGTTTGTGCTTTTAACAGGACAGTTTCCAAAGTGGATGAGTTTCTGGCCAATGAGGCCAAGGGAACCAACGTGATTGGTGCTCACAGCCTGGAAGAGATGGTCTGTAAGTTAAAGAAGCCCCGTCGTATTATGTTGATGGTGAAGGCTGGAGAGGCAGTGGATGACTTCATCAATAAATTGGTGAGGCAAACATTCTTTCTACCTATGAATTCCTGCTGTCTTTTGGAGATGCTTCCTCTGGCAGATCTCAGTTTTTCATCACAATGAGATTTTGAATGCATGGAGAAAAGCTAAATGCTAATTTACTTTTGGCAGGTGCCGCTATTGGAAACTGGAGACATCATAATTGATGGTGGGAATTCTGAGTATAGAGATACCACGGTAAGTCTGTTTTCTGCTTAAAATGGATGAATAAAATACACATAGCTTTTTCTCCTCTCTGATCATCAGAATAGTCTGTCAATAAGATGCCATCTGCCTTCTGCTCAGGGAAGGCCAAACTGAGTTATCTCTGCAGAACGAGATTATGCAGCCTATTACAAAGCAATTATTACGGTAGTTAAGGACTGTTCTGTAAGTATATTTTTATAGAAGTTGCCAAATTAATCAAAGAATGTTTTTATTGTCATCTTTTAGAGAGTGAAGACACTTAGAAATTTTCCTGTTACAATTGTAAAGAGGTTTTGGGGAGATTTGAAAACAGAAGGGTATTAATAGATTATTTGTTATATCTTGATACTACATGACCATGGGAAAATCCAGTAAGACAAACCTGCTAGTTTGAAAGTCTCAGTAATGAAAACAGCAGAGTAATGATCTGTTGGGTTTATTTAAAAAAAACAACAAACCTGCTTGTGAGCTGCTCTAACTGCAGAAGTTTCTTTAGCATATCTGGGATGCTTGCAGGATGTTGTGTTCAGATTGGTACTTCTGAAGCTTAGAAGGGTGCTGGTGTTTGTCTTTCTGCTTTGGCGTTCTGATCTTGGGAAAGTGTGTTGCCGGAGTAAAAACAAGTACTATGTGAGGATTGATAACTTCCAGCTTCCCTTACCGTTCTCAGCCGGTGCTTCCCTCCCACTCAGAGGGAATTAGTTTCCCTTAGAGTTGTCCATGCTTACACTTGTACTCTGCAGTGAACTCGGCAACTCCACCTTGGGTCTAATCTGCCTCCACCTGCATCACCTGATACCTAATTCAGAGCCTTTTCCACACTCAGTACTGCTCTTTTCAGTCTGGTGCTTATAAAGGCTTTGTTTTCTCAGCTTATCTCTTTCGCAAGGATCCACCCCAAAGCAAGAGAAAGTTTCCTAAAGTTCACTTTGGTGTATGTACAAGTTTTTCCACAGCTGTCTTCTAGCCTGTTCAATGCAGAATTGAAAACATATTTTTTGGTCTGAATCGCAAACCTTTGTTTGTAAGGCTCTGGCATGAAGAGAAATTAAATCATGCTGCTCTGCTCTTTGTTCCAGAGACGTTGTAGGGAACTACGGGAAAAGGGCATCTTATTTGTTGGAAGCGGTGTTAGTGGTGGAGAGGAGGGGGCCAGGAATGGTCCTTCACTCATGCCAGGAGGAGCCAAAGAAGCCTGGTAAGCATGAGCTGGTGTATTTTTCTTCAGAATGGTCTGCAACAATAGCTTTCTATTCAAGTTGAGAGCCAGGGAGGGAAGGAGGAGGGGTGTGGAGAGAAAAAGATACTTCGCCATCTCACTTCCTCAAGGCTCAAAATGTCTCAGCCTTGCTGGGATCACAGGGCAGTGCTGAGCTTTCATGGCAAGCAAAACAAAGGCAGATTTTTCTTCCAGGAATTCATGGGCAGTAGTAGTACCTGCAGAAACCCAAAGGGAAAAAAAGTGTGCCAGGGCAGAAAGGAATTTTGGTTAAATCTTAAGTACTATTTCTTGATTATAATTTTTCATTTTGGGCCCTAGGCAGTTGGAAAGCAGTTAGCCATGAAACAGGCAGTAGCAAATATCCCCGCAGTGACACAGGTTATAAAAGGAGGCTTTAGTACATATTAGTACTGTCTATTCAAAACAATTTTTTTACAAGTTTCGCTCATGCTGCCCTGTGGTTTTGTACTTGCTGGGTTGTTTTTTTCCTCTTGTGGTCTTTGTGTCCTTTGCCTATTTGCTGAGGCGTGTTATTTCTGCCTGCAGGCCTCACATCAAGACCATATTTCAAAGCATTGCTGCCAAAGTGGGATCTGGAGAACCTTGTTGTGAATGGGTAAGTTTTTATTTGGTACTGATCCTAACTTGGGGTTAGATCCATGCGTAGGTAGCTTGGTTGCCGAAGCTCATGAATGTTTGTCCTTAATGAAACCTGCAGCAGTAGTGGGTTGATTATCTGGCTGACTGCATTGATTTGAAATCTACCACCTTGGAATAACTTATCCCAGACAATGGAAAGGAAGAGTTTTATGGCTGTGCCCACAGTGTTGTCGGTTAGCGCTGGGCTGCCTGCTTGCCTTCAGGCAGAAGGAAGCCACAGGCAGGTACTAAACACCAGAAGTGGTGACAGCAGTGTTGCTGATGGTGTTTTGTGATGCTCCCTGACAGGTGGGAGAAGAGGGTGCTGGACACTTTGTGAAGATGGTGCACAATGGGATTGAATATGGAGACATGCAGCTGATCTGCGAGGCATTTCACTTCATGAGAGATATGCTGGACATGGAGTACATCGAGATGTCACAGGTGATCTTTAGTTTTTTGTGTCTTGCCTTCTTGAGCCATGGTGGTTGTCTGCCGCTGAGGGTGGCAGCGGGGCTTGAGTAAAGCTGCTGTGCGTACGGGAGGTTAGTGTTTCTGACATGCCTTCTGCCGAGGGCAGTGCATAATATTCCTGAGCTTCGCCTGAGGTAAGGAGCCGTGAGTACGTGCACCTGAATGTTTATAAAAGTCATCTAAACTCTCCCATTCTATGGCTGATTTCTCCCCAGAAAGCACTTTCTTGTGTAGAGCTATGAATTACCCTTCCTGGAAAAGGCTAGTAAAGCATTGAGCATTATAATCAAGCAGGCAGATCTTGCAAAGAGGTTGTTGAAGCAAGTCAATAAGTATAATCTGCCTTGAAACAACAGTTGTGTTTCCAGTTGTGCTTGAAGATGAGAGGCAACAGGGTGGGCTATGCCTCTGCCTTCCCAGCTGGATACGGGTGCTCTGAGTCAGGGCTGTGGCCTTTCCAGTGTGGGGCTGCTGCACAACAGCCTTTCAGCAGTGCTGCAGTCACTGGTCGATGTGGCAGGGTACGATAGCCAGTAACTGAGATGGCCTGGCCCCTTCTGTGAGTACAGAGACCAGTAAATCAATTGATACATGCAGTAAATTTGTGTATGTGTGTGCATAAATATATATATAAGTACGCACATACACATACACACTTTTTCTCCTCTTCCAGGTTTTTCAGGAATGGAATAAGACAGAGTTGGACTCCTTTCTGATTGAAATCACAGCCAATATTCTCAAGTACAGAGACAACTATGGCAAATACCTCCTCCCAAAGATCAGGGACAGCGCAGGACAAAAAGGCACAGGAAAGTGGACAGCCGTTTCTGCCCTGGAATATGGAGTCCCTGTCACGCTCATAGGTAACTGGTTCTTCGATCTGGCTTTCCTTTGTCTTTCCTACCTGCGTGTATCACATCACAGTAAGGTCTTGTTACCTTCCCTGGCCTCTGAAGGGGATGGTGACACAGGAGTTGTCTACATCTGCAGCATGTTGGGAGCGCTCTCTTGCCACAAGTCCAATGGGGACTTTCCAGTTGAGCAAATGAGATCAATCAACTGGTTCACAGAATCATACAATAGTTTGAGTTGGAAGGGACCTTAAAAATCATCTAATTCCAGCCTCCCTGTCATGGGCAGGGACATGTCCCACTAGATCAGGCTGCCCAAGGTTCTTTGTTATCAGATTGGCTTTAAGTTTTATGCTTTTTCTACCTCTTTTTCCTCTGCTTCAGCTGGTCAAGTCCTGTTGTACTAGAATATAAGAAAAACTATATTCAGTAGGCTAAAAGAGAATAACTGCAACAAAAGCTATCAGAGAAACATGACTGCATTCCAGCAGCGTATTTTTACAAAACAAGTTTTGTAAATGGTCACAATAATCTACTTCAGCTGCAATCTTTCAGTTCTGGCCTTGAAGCAGTGTTTCTCATTTGTGCTGTTAATATTCTCTGGTTTAGGGCTCTCAGAAAGATCGAGGCTGGAGGAGGCACTCCCTCTTTAAGGCCCCTGCAGTGCCCAAGGGACGTTGTTGGGTAATGATGAGTTGTTAGGGAAGTATGTGCAATAGCCCTTATGTAAACATGGCCAACCGTCTCAGCATGACTTACACAATTCTTGTAAAAGCAGAGTCGTGCTCTCCCTGGTTTTCCCCGATTTTCCCACAATGCTTTTCCTCTCTAGTGTAGAAGAAAGTTTTTGCAGAAATGGAGAGGAGCCAGTTCCAGTTTTGATCTGGTCTCTTAATCCTATTTCAGGGAGGATCCAGGATCTTGTGAAAACATTACTCATAAATCTTTTTTTTTATTTCCGTTTTGTTTGGATAGTTCTGCACTTTGTGGTATTTTTTGTTGCAATTCGTGACTCACTTCAAAGGTGGAAAAAATGTTCAATCTGAATACTGTAACAAACTTGATTGCTTTCCTCCTGTCACACCCTGGGAAGGAAATGATTTTATTTTCCACTTAACCATGCCATCTTCAGTTGCAAATAAGTACAACTTAAAGCAGCATGATTAGGGATTTTGACTGAGCCAGATCAAGAGGTTGGCATTCAGGCTGGACTTGATGGTGCAGTGGGTCTCTTCCAACCTGGTTATTCTGTGATTCTATGATTCAGGAGCCGATGATTCTCCTTGCCTTGCTCCCTAGCCTTGGCGAATGACATTTAATAATCTGCTTAGTGGTGTTATAAAATTTTCTTACAAGTTTCAAAATACTATGGTTATGGGCCTACCAGATTTGTATCACTTGTAAGTTAACCTGCTGACTTATTCTTGATTTTTAATTGCTCTTATTTTCCATGTGCGTGTTTTAAAGCACATCGAGTTAACGTGTGTTGGCAAGAAAATGAAGCAGCTTTTTATCTTCGACAGTAATTAATGGAGTCTTCAGCGTTGCCTGTCCCTGGGCTGCAGTGCAACACTGCTGTGGTTAGGAAGAAATTCTAAAGTCGTGGTGGTTTAACCCCAGCTGGTGTCTGAAAGCCCCACAGAGCTGCTCGCTCTCTCCCCCTGGTGGGTTGGGGGAGAGAATCAAAGTGAAGAAACTTGGGGTTTAGGATAAAGAGAACTTAATAAGTAATGCAAAAGCCACACAGGCAAGCATGGCAAAACAAGGAATTCGTTCCTGACTCTTATCAGCAGGCAGGTGTTCAGCCATTCCCAGGAGAGCAGGGCTCCATCACGCCTAGCCGTAACTTGGGGAGACTTAACACTGTGACTCCAAGTGTTCCCCCTTCCTCCTTCTTCTCCCAGCTTTATATCGCTGACGTGATGTCATACAGTGTGGAATATTCCTCGGGTTGGTTTGGTGAGCTGTGTCCCCTCCCACCCTCCTGTGCACCCCCAGCACTCGCTGGAGGAGTGGAGTGAAGAGCAGGAAATGCCTTGGCTCTGTCTGAGAAGCGAGCGCTGTTTAGCACTGAGTAAAACATCCCTGTGTTAGCAACACTGTTTGCAGCAGAAATACAACCCATAGTTCTGTGCTAACCGCTGTGGAGAAAATTCTCTCTATCCCAAAACCAGCAAAAAAAAAGTTCTTAGAACTAAGCTGGTGACGGTTCCTGAGGGTAAATTTTCATGCGGATGACTTGTGGGTTTTTTTTCCTTTGTCATTGTAAAGCTGTATCAGTCAACATTTACCCCATGGTTCTGCTGACTGGTAGTTTGGTCCCTCAGTAACGTTGTTGAAATAATTAAGTTGTACGTCTCTTCCCGTGTGACTTTCACTATCTGTGTGACTCAGCATCCAGTAGTGCTCTCGCCGTGTGCCTGAGGACAAGCATTTACAGCTGTAGCAGTGATGCTGACCTTTCTAATTATCTGCTCTTTCCTACCATCCTTAAAGGTGAAGCTGTGTTTGCCCGGTGCCTGTCTGCCCTCAAGGATGAGAGAGTACGTGCCAGTAAGGTGCTGCGGGGGCCTAAAGTGACTGAGTTTGCTGGGAACAGGGAAGAATTTCTAGAGGATGTACGCAAGGTGAGTCGCTCTGTTAAAGCTGCCTATCAAAGCAGGGCTTGGATGCTGTAAACCCTGGTGAGGAGCTCCTCTGTTTCCAGTTCATGACAATCGGTACCTCCTTCCAGTCAGTGGACTAAACAGAGCATGTATAATGTGAAGTTTCTCGTTCAGCTTTGTGGGACTTCACTTGGAATGTGAATTTTTTTTTTGTAGGCCCTGTACGCTTCCAAGATTATCTCATATGCCCAAGGCTTCATGCTGCTGAAACAAGCAGCCAAAGAATTTGGTTGGTCGCTGAATTACGGTGGCATTGCAATGATGTGGAGGGGTGGCTGCATCATCAGAAGGTAAGAAAGATGAGGAGGTGATTTAGTTGCTGAGGGGAGAAGGGCATCCTGCTAAGTTTATGTGGGGGGTAGACTGACAAGCCTAAAGATTTTCTTGGAAAATCCATGAAGTTAATGTGCTGCTAACATACTGAGAGGCTGATCCTGTAGACAGTTCTAGAGGTTACCAGATGAAGCAAGTTTTCTGGTAGCCTGGCTACTGCAGATTTTCTTTGGTCTTTGTTTTTCTTTGCATCTTTGTCAGTGTTTGGAATCTGAGTCTGGCTAAGCCATATTTTGGCAGTTGAATTTTGTATTGTGGGCCTTTGTTGGAAGCTGTGAAATGTTATTCCTGTGGTTTACATGTGTTCTGCCTAGTGTGTTCCTGGGAAAAATCAAGGATGCTTTTGATCGAAACCCTGAGCTTCAGAATCTGCTGTTGGATGATTTCTTTAGGACAGCTATCGAAGACTGTCAGGTGAGTTTCCAAGGAAGAAGGAGCATAAACCTGATTGTTTACAGTTTGGATTTCTTCAGCTTCTTTCCCAGGAGTTACCTTCACAAGTGTATTTAGACTGAAAAAGTGAAAAGGGAGAGGACATCCTTGAAACCTATTTATACAGCATCTTTAATCCCAAAGATCTCTAACCAGTCCTTAAGCTCTTAAGTGTATCTGTCTGTACGCACGTATGTAAGGGTATAGGAATTCATCATTTATGCCTCAGGGTACCCTTCTTTAGTGGAACATATCAGTCTTACAGGATCAGGTCAGGAAAAACTATACAGCTGGAGCTGGTTAAAATTGAAGAAGGGAGTTGCTGTCATGAGGTAGGCTGTACTAAGCTCCAGACTAGAGTTTAATCATACACCAGGGCTTGTGTCCAGCTCTTAGAAATTCTTTTAACCAAAGCTGAGTATTCCATGCAGGTTCCTAAATCACATGCACAGTCAAAGTTAGGATTATCCACATGTCTGAAGTATCGCGCTGATCTCTTATGCCCTTGGGTTGGCTTTGTACTCTGCTTGATTAGAGCTCCTCAAAGTGCCTCGGTGTTTGCTCAGCGTGTTCATGCTTTTGGGATGCAGTGATTACTCTTTCTGTGCTGTTCATTAACTCTTACCCACCGTTAGTTTGGATCAACCTTGTTCATGTGAAATCAGGAATCGACAGCTGTGCTTGCTCAGACTTGATCACTGGATTCTGCATAACGTGATACAGCCCATGCTGTCACGCTAGAACGGTTCATACGCACACATTAATTCGTTTCTTCCCCTTCCCTTTTTGTCTCTCTCAGGACTCCTGGCGCCGTGTAATCACTGTCGGAGTACAGATGGGTATCCCTATGCCTTGCTTCACTACAGCTCTTTCTTTTTATGATGGGTACCGGCATGAAATATTGCCAGCTAACCTGATCCAGGTAGGTGCCTGAAATGGTGTCACAGGTCTTCTGGATGTTGAAATACCATCATGTTGTTATTTCAATACTGGGCTAAAGGCCGTGATGGCAGGATGTCCCTGTCACTCCAACATTGTAAGGATGAAGGCATAGATTGCTCAGTAGAATTCACTTAAGCTCAAAATTCACCAAAATAAAGTTCTGAGAGATGTCTGTATAAGGAAGAGATTAGTGTCCAGCACATTTTAATATTCCACCTGTGAACCAAGGGTAATCGTAGAATAGTTTGGGTTGGAAGAGGCCTTAAGGATCAATCCAGTTCCACCTCCTGCCATGGGCAAGGACACCTCTCATGGGATCAGGTTGCCCAGGGCCTTGAACAGCTCCAGGGATGGGGCAGCCACAACTTCCCCAGGCAGCCTGTGCCAGGGCCTCACCACCCTCATAGTGAGGAAATTCCTCCTTATGTCTAGTCTAAATCTGCCCCTCTCCAGTAATAATATCTTATAATCAAAATGTTTAATAATAAAGAAGTATCTTTGAACCCCTGAAATAAGTGCTAGCTTTTTAGATTATTACCTAACAGAAATAATATACTTGTCTTTCTACAAAACTCTTAATTACTAGGTAATTAAGCAAATGTTTCATTGCAGTGATTTTGCTAATAATGAGAAAATAAGTTTGGATGTTCTAGTATTGGAGTCACTTGTTATTTCTGATGTTCCTAAGTATCTGTAGGTCCACCTTCTAGTACTCATATGACTTGTGATACTCATGCGTCTCTTTTATATGTGTGTTCTTTGATTCTATGTAGGTCCACCTTCTAGTACTCATATGACTTGTGATACTCATGCGTCTCTTTTATATGTGTGTTCTTTGATTCTAGGCTCAGCGTGATTATTTTGGGGCACATACGTATGACATGTTATCAAAGCCAGGTGTGTTTTACCATGCTAACTGGACAGGCCGTGGAGGAAATGTGGCCGCTACTAGGTACGCCGTCTAATCGCAGATGTCCTCCTGAAGCCAACATACTGTAGATCTTAGATGTTCCTCCTAGAATACCACTTTTTACTGCATTATGGTAGAATTTGTGTTTGGACAGTTTTGTAATAACTCATGGGTATATTTCATATACGTATCTCTCAAAAAGTATATATCCTGTAAGAAAGCTAAATAAATTTGCTTATAAATGCATTGAGGTGTTTTATTTCCACTGCTGCTGGTGAAAACTGGCTCAAATGTCTTCCTGTGGTATTTAATGGAACACACTTTATAACGGTAATATTATAATGCATAAACTCATAGGGATCGAGATAGAGATGACTGTGTTTCAGTAGCTGCCTGAGTGGAGAGTGGCTGGCAGTCAGCACAGTAACGCTCCACAAGCTTCTAGGGAGGTAAAAGCCTTGTTTTGGTTGCCATCCTTTATTCCTAGCAGGCATTAGGTTGGTTCTTAAAGATTAATTCCTGGGAGTTCACCTACACAGTCTTGCACACAGTGAGCTCTGGTGAAGGGTGGGATGAGATATGGAGAAACTTGAATGCAGGCCAGGGGTGTTGAGGCTGATCACAGAATCACCAGGTTGGAAAAGACCCATCGGATCATTGAGTCCAACCATTCCTATCAAACACTAAACCACGTCCCTCAGCGCCTCATCCGCGTGTCCCTTCAACACTTCCAGGGAAGGTGACTCAACCCCCTCCCTGAGCAGCCTCTGCCAGTGTTCAATGACCCTTTCTGTGAAAAATTTTTTCCTAATATTCAGCCTGACCCGCCCCTGGTGGAGCTTGAGGCCATTCCCTGTCGTCCTGTCCCTTGGGAGAAGAGCCCAGCTCCCTCCTGTCTACAACCTCCCCTCAGGTAGTTGGAGAGAGCAATGAGGTCTCCCCTCGGGCTCCTCTTCTCCAGGCTAAACACCCCCAGCTCTCTCAGCCGCTCCTCATAAGGCCTGTTCTCCAGCCCCTTCCCCAGCTTCGCGATGGGGCAGCCGCTCGGCCCGGGGCGGGGCTGGGGGTGGCGGCTCCGTTCCGGGAGCTCCGTTCCGCGCTTTCCCTCGAGCCTCGGGCCATGGCGGCGGCGGAGACCGAGGAGCGGGCGCTGCTCGCGCAGGTACCGCCGCCCTCCCTGGGTGTCTCCCCCACCCCGGCCTCCCCTTGTGCAGCCTCGTCGTCTTTGCCCCCTCCCCGTCACCCCCTTGTCCCCCCCTGCCCCACCCCATTACCCCCCTTTTCGTCCCTTGTTGCCTCCTTGGCCCTCCCCTTTTCCCTCCTTTTTTTTCCCGCCATTTTTTCCCTCCTTCCCCCCCCTTCTTTCCCTTTTCCCTCTTCCCCCTCCATTTCCCTTTCCCCCCCTCATTTTCCTTCCCCCACCTTTTCCCTCTTCCCCCCCCTTTTCCCTCTCCCCCCCCCTTTTCCCTCTTCCCCCCCCTTTTCCCTCTTCCCCCCCCTTTTCCCTCTTCCCCCCCCTTTTCCCTCTCCCCCCTCCTTTTCCTTTCCCCCCTCCTTTTCCCTTTCCCCCCTCATTTTCCTTCCCCCCCTTTTCCCTCTTCCCCCCCTTTTCCCTCTTCCCCCCTTTTCCCTCTTCCCCCCTTTTCCCTCTTCCCCCCTTTTCCCTCTTCCCCCCTTTTCCCTCTTCCCCCCTTTTCCCTCTTCCCCCCCCTTTTTCCTCTTCCTCTCCTTTTCCCTTTCCTCCCCTCCTTTTCCCTTTTCCCCCTCCTTTTCCCTTTCCCCCCTCCTTTTCCCTTTCCCCCCTCCTTTTCCTCTCCCCCCACCTTTTCCCTCTCCCCCCACCTTTTCCCTCTCCCCCCACCTTTTCCCTCTCCCCCCACCTTTTCCCTCTCCCCCCACCTTTTCCCTCTCCCCCCACCTTTTCCCTCTCCCCCCACCTTTTCCCTCTCCCCCCACCTTTTCCCTCTCCCCCCACCTTTTCCCTCTCCCCCCACCTTTTCCCTCTCCCCCCACCTTTTCCCTCTCCCCCCACCTTTTCCCTCTCCCCCCACCTTTTCCCTCTCCCCCCACCTTTTCCCTCTCCCCCCACCTTTTCCCTCTCCCCCCACCTTTTCCCTCTCCCCCCACCTTTTCCCTCTCCCCCCACCTTTTCCCTCTCCCCCCACCTTTTCCCTCTCCCCCCACCTTTTCCCTCTCCCCCCACCTTTTCCCTCTCCCCCCACCTTTTCCCTCTCCCCCCACCTTTTCCCTCTCCCCCCACCTTTTCCCTCTCCCCCCACCTTTTCCCTCTCCCCCCACCTTTTCCCTCTCCCCCCACCTTTTCCCTCTCCCCCCACCTTTTCCCTCTCCCCCCACCTTTTCCCTCTCCCCCCACCTTTTCCCTCTCCCCCCACCTTTTCCCTCTCCCCCCACCTTTTCCCTCTCCCCCCACCTTTTCCCTCTCCCCCCACCTTTTCCCTCTCCCCCCACCTTTTCCCTCTCCCCCCACCTTTTCCCTCTCCCCCCACCTTTTCCCTCTCCCCCCACCTTTTCCCTCTCCCCCCACCTTTTCCCTCTCCCCCCACCTTTTCCCTCTCCCCCCACCTTTTCCCTCTCCCCCCACCTTTTCCCTCTCCCCCCACCTTTTCCCTCTCCCCCCACCTTTTCCCTCTCCCCCCACCTTTTCCCTCTCCCCCCACCTTTTCCCTCTCCCCCCACCTTTTCCCTCTCCCCCCACCTTTTCCCTCTCCCCCCACCTTTTCCCTCTCCCCCCACCTTTTCCCTCTCCCCCACCTTTTCCCTCTCCCCCACCTTTTCCCTCTCCCCCCACCTTTTCCCTCTCCCCCCACCTTTTCCCTCTCCCCCCACCTTTTCCCTCTCCCCCCACCTTTTCCCTCTCCCCCCACCTTTTCCCTCTCCCCCCACCTTTTCCCTCTCCCCCCACCTTTTCCCTCTCCCCCCACCTTTTCCCTCTCCCCCCACCTTTTCCCTCTCCCCCCACCTTTTCCCTCTCCCCCCACCTTTTCCCTCTCCCCCCACCTTTTCCCTTTCCTCCCCCACCTTTTCCCTTTTCCCCCCTCCTTTTCCCTTTCCCCCCTCCTTTTCCCTTTCCCCCCTCCTTTTCCCTTTCCCCCCTCCTTTTCCCTTTCCCCCCTCCTTTTCCCTTTCCCCCCTCCTTTTCCCTTTCCCCCCTCCTTTTCCCTTTCCCCCCCTCCTTTTCCCTTTCCCCCCCTCCTTTTCCCTTTCCCCCCCTCCTTTTCCCTTTCCCCCCCTCCTTTTCCCTTTCCCCCCCTCCTTTTCCCTTTCCCCCCCTCCTTTTCCCTTTCCCCCCCTCCTTTTCCCTTTCCCCCCCTCCTTTTCCCTTTCCCCCCCTCCTTTTCCCTTTCCCCCCCTCCTTTTCCCTTTCCCCCCCTCCTTTTCCCTTTCCCCCCCTCCTTTTCCCTTTCCCCCCCTCCTTTTCCCTTTCCCCCCCTCCTTTTCCCTTTCCCCCCCTCCTTTTCCCTTTCCCCCCCTCCTTTTCCCTTTCCCCCCCTCCTTTTCCCTTTCCCCCCTCCTTTTCCCTTTCCCCCCTCCTTTTCCCTTTCCCCCCTCCTTTTCCCTTTCCCCCCTCCTTTTCCCTTTCCCCCCCTCCTTTTCCCTTCCCCCCCTCCTTTTCCTTTTCCCCCCCTCCTTTTCCCTTCCCCCCCTCCTTTTCCCTCCTTCTTTCCCCTCCGTTTTTCCCCCTCCTTTTTATTTCTCCTTTTTTCTTCCTTTTCCCCCTCTTTTTTTCCCTCCTTCCCCCCCCGCCCCGTCCCTCCATGTCCCCCTCTGCCCCCCCGTCCCCCTCCTTTCCTCCCCTGTCCCTCCGCGTCCCCCCCGTTCCCCGCTGTCTGACCGCTGTCCCGCAGAGGCTGAGGGCCGCCGTGCACTACGCGGTGTGCGGGCTGTGCCAGGAGGTGGCGGAGGACAAGGCGGTTCAGTTCAGCAAGCAGAGCCTGGCGGCCATCGCGGAGCTCACCTTCCGACAGTGCGGTACGGGTGGGACAGCGAGGAACTGCAACGGCCCGGGTTGGAAGGGACCCCAAAGCCCATCCAGTCCCACCCCTGCCCCGGGCAGGGACACCTCCCACTGCATCTAGTTGCTCCAAGCCCCATCCAACCTGGCCTCGAACCCCTCCAGGGATGAAGCAACCACCGCTGCTCTGGGCAGCCTGGCCCTCCCCACCCTCATTGTGAAGAATTCCTTCTTAATACCCGATCTAAACGCTGATGCGTTGTTTCTTGCGTTACAGCTTTAAGACTACAAGAAATAGCGGTTCTGTTTGTGAGACCAGGAAAAAGTATTTAGAGCTGTGTAGAAATACGCGGGTTGCCTGCCTGTGTAACAGAGTGCTAGTAATAACGAGTTGTGGGGGTAATAAGCTGTTGTAGTGGCTCCCCGTAGCTCACCAGGATAACCCACAGTTCCCTCTCGCTCACAGCTCACACTGTTTTGTGTCTCCTCAGCGCTGTAACATGTGGCATCTTTTGTTTTCTCCAGAAACCTTTGCAAGAGACCTTGAAATGTTTGCAAGGTGGGTACTGGAACACCTGATTGTTACAAGGGTGTTCTTTCTTTTTCAGCTCCAGTTATCTTTTAAATATGTCTTGTAACTCAAGTTTTAGAGGGTTCTGTTGACTGATTAAATAGAGTCAGAATGGTTCGAGCTGGAAAGGACCTCAAAGCCCATCCAGTTCGAACTGCTCTGCCAGGGGCAGGGACACCTCCCACTGGCTCACGTTGCTAACAGTTGCTAAATAATGGCTATGGAATTAGGGAATAGATATTCCACCACAGGTTCTTCCTGATTACGGAAGTTCATTTATGCGGCCCAAGTGATTGTTTAAGTTCACAACTGTGGCACTGGATGGTTTGGGAGTGACAGATGCTCACTAGCCTGCCTGCACCTCATCTGCTTGCTCCAAGGAGGTAAGGGAATGTTCTATTGAGTCAGAACTTAACACAGTGTCCTACTGACGAGTAAGAGGGAATGGAACAGCAGGGCCTGAAGTTCTGGGTGCTAAACTCTATGTTTTTTACACAGGAGCTGTGGGAATTCAGATGTATGAATACACAGTTGTGAAAAGGTTTTTGTGCCTGCAAAAGGAAGGCACGTTTGAATTACCGGGTCCCTATTGAGCCCTTTTAGTTGCTGTTCTGAATGAGATGCTGTGTGGCCTCTCACAACCAATCCTGGCAAACACATTGAGGGGTGTTTTTTAATTTATTCAGGCACGCCAAACGAAGTACAGTCACTATGGAAGATGTGAAGCTTTTGGCTAGAAGGAGCAATTCTTTGGTGAGATTCACTGTATTTTCCGTCTCATGACATTCTTAAACCAGTTGGTTGGTTCCTAAGAGCATTTGAATGAGGTTTACATAGGATGAAGTTACTGTTGATTAAGCGATTTCCCTGGCCTGTTGGTGATGGATGGGCACAATACAGTGAAGTTCTTAATTTCCATCTTACTTTGCTCCATGAGACCCTGCCTCGCTCTGGGAACGCAGGTCTGATTGGTTCACGCAGTTAAATTAGGGCTGCTGAGGTTTCAGGTACAGAAGTGCAAGAGCAGACACATTCCAGCATTGTCAATCTTGGAAGCAGATCACTTCTTTTCTTCCTGATGTTGTGTTTTGTTGTTTTAGCCTAAGATTTGGAATAGCTTGAGTCCACCTTGCGGTGCTGAGTCTCCTAACAATAGTACAGAGATGATTCATATATTGTGTTCTCTGATGTGCTGATCTGTCGCATGTTCAGTGGACTTCACCGATGTATTAAGACACACCTTAAAGTACTGCCATGAAGAATACTTGCAATACTACTTTTAATTGTATGTGAGGGGATTTTTTACCTTCCATCTGAGCCGGCTTGGTTCTGGAGCTGGATGAACATGCATTTTTAAATCCTATCTATGCCAGGATATCCGTCTTAGACTGAGGGCTTCCTGCAAGGATTAACACTAGTGATGCTTGTCAGCCTTTTGGGAGTGTCTGTCTTTTTTTATAATAAGAACTTGCCCTCTTAATTTATCTTAAAATATTTCTAGTTTCTCATGAATAAATGAAATTCCTCAGTAGCTGACTGATCGATTCATTGTTCTCAGCTAAAGTATATCACCCAGAAGAGTGAAGAGCTTGCATCGAGTAATATGGAGCAAAAGGAGAAGAAGAAAAAGAAGTCCAGTGCCTCTGAGGGAGGGAGAATGCCCAGGGAACAAGAAACACCTGTGACTGAGAGTGAGGATTCCAACATGGCATGATTGGCCTGTCAAGTAATGCCTCTGGCCATTTTCTCTTATTATCCTCAAGGAACCCAAGTTAGCCAGTTAGAGATTCCTCTTGCAGGTCAGGAACAGTAAGGGATCTTTAAGTTTATAGGTGAACATTGTTAGTTGGTTTTTATTGTTCCAAAACTGAAAGGTCAGAATTCAGTAAAGCTTACAGCCAAATGCCTTAATCGCTCACGAAATGTTATCTTACTGTTATAAATAAGGAAATCCTTTTAATAAAGAGTTTAAAGCAGAACATTCTCACTGACCATGACACTCGGTATGTGCAACTCCTTCCATGCTGCTACTTAGGTTCTCTAGTAATTGGTTGACTTCCTCCTTGCTTCCATTTTTGATACTTTTGCTGAGCTATTTTGTGTAGTTTTTGTTTAATAGCTGTATCTTATTTGTTGTCTTGACAATTAAAACATGGTTTGTGTCTTTTTTTCACCTGTGATGCTGCTGGTGTACACGCTTCGCTCTCGTTATGTTTCCAATTTCCCTGCAGTGCTGTGACTCCAGAGCAGAGGTCAGAAACGTGTCAGCTTTACCCGCTGCTGGACTGACAGAGACTGACTGAGTGCTGTTGATTCAAAAGCAGCAGATTTAAAGGTGTAAGGTGTGAGACAGATATAACCAAGTCAAATGAGAAGGCTGCTGTTGTGGTTTAACCCCAGCTGGCAGCTAAGAACCACGCAGCTGCTCCCTCACCTCCCCCCTTGCCCAGTTGGATGGGGAGGAAAATGAAAACAAATGTGTAGTTGTGTTTGATTTGCTTCTATTGTTTATCCTATTCCTTTCTTGAGTAGAAAACCGATGACAGGCTGAAAGAGTTGGGGTTGTTCAGCCTGGAGAAGAGAAGGCTCCAAGGAGACCATAGAGCAACCTTCCAGTACCTGAAGGGGCTACAAGAAAGCTGGGGAGGGGCTGTTCACAAAGGTTTGGAGTGATAGAACTGGGGGCAAGGGGTATAAACTGGAGAGGGACAGATTTAGGCTAGATATATGGAGGAATTTCTTCACGATGAGAGTGCTGAGGCCCTGGCCCAGGTTGCCCAGGGAAGTTGTGGCTGCCCCATCCCTGGAGGTGTTCAAGGCCAGGTTGGATGGAGCTTGGAGCCCCTGATCCAGTGGGAGGGGTCCCTGGCCATGGCCAGAGAGATCCAAGAAGCAACACATAAACTTGACCACTAAAAACAATTTTTAATAGAAATCACAGGATTATGTGCAGCACTGAACACACATCCTACCTAAACACTTCAGGCAGGTTAAATTCAGAGTACTTTTGCATTTAATTTCTTCTTCTAGCCTTAAGGTACTTCTTATCAGCATGATCTTTTAATAATAACTGGTAGGAATATCAAAACAGGTCCAGCTGTAAGGTTTTAATATTAGGAAAAAAACACTTTAAAAATAAGCCAGTTAGTTAATACAAAAGCATCGTGAGGAGGAGAGCAATACAGATAGCCAAGCACCAGTCTTCTGCCCCACTGCCTTGCAAAGCAGGTATTTCCACCTTTGTTGTGTTTTGCAAGTAAAAGCTTATGCTTCACCCAGGAGCCAGGAGTTCCTCGCAGAAAAAGCACAGAAGTTCAAGGACTTCATATTTCCTTTAACTGATGAAATTAGCATGAGAATTCAAATTCCTAGATCCCAGGCTGCAGCTGAAAGCCAGACAGCAGCTGGAAAAAACACACAATGACAGCTTAACTAGGCCAAATCACAACAAACCCGGCTCTGTGTTTGGTGAGCAACCCTTCAAGTGTTTCTTGTTCATTTCTTTCTATTAACTGTGCCTGAAAGTGTCTTCCAGGAGGTCTTCCATCCTTTACTTTGAAAATGGTGCAGCAGAAAGTAAGCAAACTGCCTGGGGCTTCAGAAGCCAGATCGCTTCATTATCAGACCAAAGCTTCTGGATCCCAAACAGGTATTCAAAGCTGAACCCCTTACATGCTGTGTTTAGCAAAAACATTGTTCTTGTATTCTGCAAAATGCCCAAATATCTTTGGTTACACGTGATTGGAACTATCAGAGGAGGTTAAGCCTCAGGACAATGTCCAGATTTTAGTCGTCTGTAGCCAGACCACAGTGTGACCTGCAAACTATGGCTCCCGGGACAGATCTAGGCTTGTATTGATCCTACCGCAAAAATCCCAGTAAACTGCAAGCAGCACTACAGTCTTTTTTTTTTGCATTTTGAACTAATGCAGTCTCCGTCGAGCAGTGATTCCTTGCCCTTTGACGCGCTTCTTAGGGAACGCAAAATCTGCACTTGCTCGTGACGCTTGGCCAGCTCCCGATCACAGGCGTACTTCAGATCTGCGGCTTCCTGCTTGTCCCATCTCAGAGCCGAGGCCAGGGCCTGCGAGCTTTCTGTCACCACCAGCTGTAACAAGACAGATTTCTCACAGTCCTTCCTCCTGGTCCTCCTCCACCACCAGCCCCCCTGCCCACATTAAGAACAGCAGTAAGGAGACACCTATTTAGTACTTAATTGGTATTGAACACGTTCTCAGCTTTCATCATCTAGCCCATGGGATGGTGTATTTTCAATATTCTACCAGCACTTAGGGCTTGAAGTTATGCTCGTGTTGGAAGGAACAGAAAGCAGTTACTTAGTTTCTACAGCCAGGAAAAAGCAAGAGAAACAAGTAAACAGCATTAGAAAGAATGTATTTTCTAATAGTTAAATTTACCTAGGCGGGATTACTTACACAGACTTCCAAAAATAAGGAAGCTTTTAGTTTGGTTTGGGATGTATAAAAGATACATAACTAGATGCGTCTGCATACAAAAAAATCCTTGCTGGAGCACTGTCTGACTATGACTTGGCAGAGATTACTCTGGGGCTTTTCAGAGGACAGACCAGAGTACCTGTAGCAGAGGCTGTTACAGAGGAGCTCCAAGCAGGAGGAGCATTACTGAGGAAGAGAAACACACTAGATCTCACCACTTGGCGACCAAGATATCAGTGTCAATACATTAGAGCCTCCAGCTTCCCCCACAGCCTCTCTCTTCAGAATATGGTTATGTCACTCTTGCCCACCTCTAGATCCGAACTGTCCAAGAAGAGCTCTGGAGATGGTTTCTCTTTCAGAACACTGAGGATGCGGTCACTGAGCGCTGTTTCAGGTGAAGTGCCCGAAGTGCTGGTACCCACGTCAACCACATCCATCTCCTCTCTTGGTACAGTCTCAGATTCTGAAAAGTAGCAGAACTATTACAGCCCAGGACAAACAGGAATGGAAAAGTGGCCCGGACTGCTTTGATGACTTTGAGATTAAGAAAACACACATTCTATCTAGATGCAGCCTCTAACTTAAGAAATCCAACGCTAAGGATGATGACATGATTTAAGTTTGTCTCCCAGTGTTCTGCTTTCAGCTCTTTTGAGGAATGTGACGCAGCAGCGAGAAGAGTCCTGGTTTCACCCAGGCAGAGAATTCTTACACTGAACCAGCTATTACGCCAACCACATCAACAGCTGCTAAACAAGTGACTCACTCCAGGCCTTCACTCTGCCTTGCTTATTCCATTCAGCTATTTCGGGCATTTCTGAAAAGCCCCTTCTCTACAATCCTAATGCTCCCTACCTGTTACTTTCTTTCCAGATTTGGCTTCCTTTTTCAGGACCCGGTGGTAGAGTTCCAAGGCCTGTCTTGACTGGCGTTCTTCTTCCCTCGTGTCCAGCACGTTCTGCAGGCCGTCTTGCAGAGCTTGGATTCTGGTTTCACTGTGGCCAAGTTCTTCTGCCAGGTCTGAGCATGGTACATCAATAAGTACCTTAAAACAACGAGATTGCACATGTTACTTGGACTGACGGAGTAACTCGTTCTGTTAAACGGTACAAAAAAGCCTCCTGAGAGCCTGAGCTGTCAGCTTCATGAAACCCAGTTCCATAAGGTTTCTTTATCAGAGCAAGTCAACCTCCTTATAAGAGATTTCTTAAGTCAGAGGCTCCACCAGCCAGTGTTCTTTACCAGAAGCCAAAAGGCTTCCAGGAAGGTGCGGAATCATGTGCATTTTTAACAGAAATCCTGACAACTTCTCACAATCAAAATACCATTTCTTAAGAGTGCATGGGACTACTCAACGCAAAGCCAACAGCCTGGCACTCAGGAAACTGCACGTTGCAGGAGGACAAGAAGAGGCAGTTTCCATCGTGTCTCACCACACACAAGGTGTTAAGCAGTGGGACACTCGGATCAGTCAGCTCTGCAAACTGACAGCTGTGCTTACAGCCCTGAGCAGACAGATTGAACACGCTGCGCAGCCTTCCCTTCTGGCACAACACGGGTGTCTGGTTTTAAATGAAGGAGCCCGGCTCAGTTGCATTTGGACAATCTTCATATTTTGCCCTTCCTCTGTCAGAACTGGAAACTCGCTGTGCGGGACAATCAGTGCTTAAGAGCACCACCTCAAACACTTGCAAGTGTTTCCTCTCAAGGAGAATTTTGACCGTAGCACCACAGCCAAACAACAGCAGCTGAACTAAGCTTGAGATCTTGCTACTTATTCTGTGCTCTGCCATCTGCTGAGAGAAGTGGAGGGCGGGTAGAGCCAAGGACAGCATTTAGAGACTTCCCCACCGTACCTGGATGTCTTCTTCAGACATCAAGATGATATTAGACAGGTCATCCTTCAGCTGCCTGGCCAGCTGCTTCCACTTCTCCACAGCACTGTCCACTTCATCCGCAGGCCCCGCGAGCCAGCCTGTTCCGCTGTCTGACACAAGAACCATCAGTTCCACAGATCATTCCTGACCCAATTTCCCTAACCACATTCCAAATGCCCCTCCCGCACGCAGAGTACCTGAGCTGCTGCCAGGCCACTTCTCACTGTTGACCAGCACCATAAACTTGGTATAGGGTGGTAAACACAAAAAGTAATCGTCATCATGCACGATGGTGCCATCCTCCTCCACGACTAAAGTGACTGACTCGTTCTCTATAGCCAGAATGTGGCAGGCTGCGAAAGAGAAAAAACACTCGGTGTGATCATAAGCTGATGCCATTTTTTGATGGGAAGCACAAGAAACACTTAGTGCTTTGGGAGAGGGACCAGGTCCTTCCCCACACAGCTCGGCTCTCAGACTTGGTGTTTCCCTCCAGAAATCAACATTTTTACAAGGGAATTATAGGATGAGAGGGAATGGCTTTAAATTGGAGGAGAAAGATTTAGATTAGACATTAGGAAGAAATTCTTCATGATGAGGGAGGGAAGGCCCTGGAACAGGTTGCCCAGAGAATCATAGAATCACTAGGTTGGAAAAGACCTCCTGGATCACTGAGTCCAACCATTCCTATTTGCCACTAAATTATGTCCCTGAGCACCCCGTCTACCTGTCTTTTAAACATCTACAGGGATGGGGACTCCACCACCTCCCTTGGCAGCTGTGTCAGTGCTTGATGATACTTTCAGTGAAAGATTTCTTTCTGGTATCTAGTCTGAATGTCCCCGGCAGAGCTTGAGGCCATTCCCCCTTGTCCTGTCCCCTGTCACTTGGGAGAAGAGCCCAGCCCCCTCCTCTCCACAACCTCCTTTCAGGTAGTTATAGAGAGCAATGAGGTCTCCCCTCAGCCTCCTCTTCTCCAGGCTAAACACCCCCAGCTACCTCAGCCGCTCTTGCTCTCCAGGCCCTTCCCCAGCTTAGTTGCTCTTCTCTGGACTCGCTCCGGAGCCTCAACATCCTTCTTGTGGCGACGGGCCCAGAGCTGAACGCAGGATTCGAGGTGCGGGGGTGTCCCAGGCCAGGCTGGTTGGGGCCTGGAGCCCCTGATCCCGCGGGAGGTATCCCTGCCCGCGGCAGGGGGTGGAACTGGGTGGGCTTGGAGGTCCCTCCGCCCCACCCGGCTCCGTTCCTCACCCTTGTGGATCAGCTCCCGCAGGCTGGAAGCCGCCACCCCGTGCCGCTCGGCCCGGCCCCGCCGCCTCACCACCCAGGGCCGGGCCGCCATAGCCCCGGCCACGCGCTCGGCGCTCGGCTCGCTCCGCCTTGCGACAGCGGCGCGGTGGGAAGGGAAAGGCGTCCCCCGCCCCCATCGGCTGCGCGGCGATGGATTAGCCGGGCCTGGCAAGATGGCCTCCTCGGAGCAAGCGGAGCAGCCCAGCCAGGTGAGCGGGGCCGGCGCTGCGGGCTCGGCCGGGGAGGTGAGAGGAGGGCAGCGCTCGCTGTAATCGCAGCTCCCGGCTTCGCAACACGCACACGCTCACTCACACTCACCCGCCAGCCGCTCCGCTGCCCCCTTTTCCTCCTCCTCCTCCTCCTCCTCTTCCTCCATCCCCAGGCGCGAGGCCTCGCGCCTGGGGATGGAGGAAGAGGAGGAGGACTGAGGGGATCGCCTCAGCGCCCCCACCCCGCACACCCCAGCCCCTTAGCTCGTGCCCTCAGCGCTTGCCACCTCGCGCCCCCCCGCCCCTTAACGCAGGCTGCCTCAGTTCCCCCCTCAGTCCCTGCATCGGGTTCCCCCTCAGCCCTGCACAGCCCCTCAGCCCCTGCCTCAGGTTCCCCCTCAGACCCCCCATCGGGTTCATCCTCAGCCCTGAACACTCCCTCAGCCCCCACCTCGGGTTCCTCCTCAGCCTCTACCTCAGCCCCTGCGGTTCCCCCTCAGCCTACTCCTCAGCTCTTGCCTCAGGTCCCCCCTCAGCCCCTCACATCAGGTTCTTCCTCAGATCCCCCCTCAGCCCTGAACACCCCCTCAGCCCCCACCTCGGGTTCCTCCTCAGCTTCTACCTCAGACCCTGCGGTTCCTCCTCAGCCTACTCCTCAGCTCTTGCCTCAGGCCCCCCCTCAGCCCCTCACATCAGGTTCTTCCTCAGATCCCCCCTCAGCCCTGCACACCTTCTCAGCCCCCCATCTCAAGTTCTCCCCTCAGCCCTCATCTCAGTCTCCTCAGCCCTGCACACCCCCTCGGCCCCCTGCCTCAGTTTCCCTCTCAGCCCCCTGCCTCAGATCCCCTCTCAGCCCTGCACACCCCTTCAGCCTCCACCTCCTCCCCCTCAGCATTCGCCGTCTCAGCCCCGCTTGCACCCCTTGACCCCCATCTCAGCCCCCGCCTCAGAGGAGCTGCTCTGTCCCCATCCCACCTGGCTGCAGAGAAGGACTTGGGGGTTCTTGGTGGGCAGAGGCTCACGAGTGAGCCCCGCACTGCGGCAGCCGGCGGGATGGGTGGCAGAGGCAAAGAAGTCATCACCTGGCGCTGCTCAGTGCTTGTCGAGTTACACCTGGAGTCCTGTGTTCAGTTTTGGTCCCTGCTGCACAAAAAAGATGTGGCCAGGCTGGAGAGGGGCGCTAGGATGATCAGAGGACTGGGAAAGCGTCCGTAGGAAGTAAGGATGAGAGAATGAATGGGGTTTATTCAGCCTTGAGAGGAAAAGGCTCAGAGGAGACCTTATCTTCATGTACTAGTACATAAAGAGTGTCTGCCAAGAGAATGGAGACTCCTTCTTTACCAGCAGTCACATGGAAAAGACTGAGATGATGAGTGTAAGTTGCTCCTGGCGAGATTCTGATTGGATTCCGGAAGGAGTTTTTCTCCATGCAAACAATTAAATAATCTCCTCGGGGAGGTGGTGGATTCCTCTACCCTGGACACTTTAAAGGCTCAGCTAGACAGGCTGCTGGGCTGTCTCGTTTAAACTATAGATCATATAAAAAGGTTGGACCAGATGATCCTTGAGGTCTCTTCCAATCTGGCATTCTACGATTCTATGACCCTGGGGGCAGCAGGATGCTCTGCTCAGGACCTCCATGCCTCTTGGCGCTCCCTGGGAGAGTCCCGCTCCTCAGGGTGTTGGTTTTATAATCCAGCACCCAGCCCTGTGTGGTGGGAACATGGACATGGGGCTTCACCACCAGGCAGATGCGGTTCCAGCTGGGAGACCTGTTAGGCCAGGCCCTGAGACAGCACGTGCATAGGACAAATGGAAAGAGAAAAGGCACAGCCAGAAAGAAAAAGGACACAATAATTTGCATATCAGCTGGGCTTGGAAGTGAGGTGGAGTGCCAGTCAGACACAGTGGGGTTTCTGCCTTGCAGCTGCGAGGGAGAAAGGTCCTTGAACCAGCAGTGTAAAAGGGCAAAGTAGTGATAGATGTGTGTGCATTGTCAGAACCTGAATGGAGAGGGTAAGATACATGTACCTAAGTTCACTGGCTTGAGTGTGCGGTGGCTGTGTATAGTGTGGGGCTCTGGTCGCTTGCACTGGCTTGTTCATGATCCAGGGTAACTCGTATTTCATTGCAAACTCTTCCTGCCTCAGATTTTGTGACCTCCTGGCATCTCTCTCGTCTCATCAGTACCGCACACAGGCTCCTGACTGTGTGATTCCAATGGAATTCTGTAAAGTCCTTGAAGCCACGGGAGATGAGAGGCCTGACTGTTTCAGCAAAGGGAAGAAAACAGAGGAAAGTCTGCCACTAGCACACTTGTATGTGCAATCATTCAGATCTATCTAAATTTGACCAAATCGCTGTGAACCTCTCTGTGGATCCTTTTATTTTGGACTGAGAAGGCTGACTTTGTAGGGAACGTTGTTGAACTAAACTGAAATAGAAATAAATTACATACAAGTCATACTCTAACTAACCAGCACAAATCTCTTCCTAGCTTGCGCAAGGCCAAATTGCCAAATTCACAGGAGGCTTGTCGGGCAGCTTTGCATCAGCTACAGGCTTTCATCAGTAGCAGTGCAAGGTGCAGGCGTTCCAATCCATTCCTCGTGCTTCGACTGAATCCTTTCAGAATGAGGAAACCTGAAACAACCTGTGGCTGATCCATGAGCTCTTTGGGCAGCCTGCAAGGCAGTGGCAAAATGCTTTGGCAATATATCTGGTGAGTCTTGTTGGCTCAGCCAGCCAGCAGACCAGTCCTCCAGCACTTTATTTAACTGCAAATCCCAGTAGTGTGAGAAAAGTAACAATAATTGGCAGTAGTGTTGTTGGTTTACATAAATACGTCTAAATTTTCCCAAGCTGATTAGTTTGGGGTGCAAAATGATACCTGATTACCTGTCCAATTATGTGCAGAAGCTGAGAACCCTGTACCCTGGCCGTCAGTCAGAAGCTGGTCTGTGTGAGTTAGAAAAGGCTGAAAATTGTCTGAGTCAATGGCTGCGTTTGACTTAGCACCAAAATGGTAGTGTCCAGTTTGTTGCTCTGGGCACTTAATTCTCTGCATTGTTAGTCAACGTGTAAATAAATTTTCCTCCAGAAAGTTGAAGGGAGAAGTGCCCTTGTCTTGGTGTCACATAGCCCTCTTTTTGATGTCACAGCCCTCTTCTTGGTGTCACGTTGCGTTGTCTCCGCTACAGACAGACTGGGCAGCGCGAGTTCCTGTACGGTGTTGGAGCTGGTATTTGCAGTAGTTATGTCACATGAATTCTTAGTGGCTGAAATTTTTAAAGATCTCTTTGTGGAGTAACAAAACCAGTGATGACTGCACATAAAGAGACTAAGGGCCTCTCTAAAGAACCCCTGCCTAGCTGTGGGATCTGGCTGAGCCTGGTGATGATGCTTATGTCTGGAAGAAGCTGAGTTGCAGTGAATTTGAGTTACTGGCACCCTCTTGTGGTAAATTCAATTTTGTCTGTGTTTTATGTGTTTTGTAGATGGGGAAGAAATCTTTAGGTACTTTGAAGGCATAGTATATTGGATAAAGTTGGAGTAAAAAAGTCACTTTAAGGACCGTGATGCTATCACTTGAATGTTTTGTCTTTCCTTATACTCAGTGAATAGGATTCCTTTTCTCTAACTGAACCTCAAAACTTTTCTTCATTACTAATAAAACTGCCTTGTTCTTACCATTAAGGAAACTCATGTGTCACCTCTCCTAAGAGAAAAAAAACGTAGCGTGGGAAACATGCTTTAGACCATCTTGACATCATGTGAATCCCATCTGAAAGTAGGTAGTTGACCAAGATAGGTTCATTTTATAGTAAAATTTGAGAGAGCTGATTCATGCATGTTACTCAGAGATCAAACTGTTTTTTTTTGGGCAGTGAAGAAAAGCCTAGAGAGTAATTCTGTAAAACATGGGACAGTGCTAAAGCATTATGCCTATTCTTGAAGAGTGAGTGAATACAAGCAAATTCAGAGTGAGCTCCTGAATTTTTAGTCCAGGCTAGTCTTTGTCTTGGTGTCCTGCCTTGATCAAATAGATTTGTTTCTTCCTTTTTACCACTGTTTCCTGGTGTGCAAAGTAAGGTGTTCAGCATCTGCCTTAAGACTACATCTCTTAGTGATGTGTGGGAAACAAAGACGATACTGGTAATGCTGACGTTTTGTGAGGGTTAGTTAAATCATAGTTGTTTTGAAGTCTTTAGATGGAATAATACAGGAAGCAAAGGGTGCGTTACTGGATCACAGAAATGAGTGAAGCTTAGTACATAATTCAAGTCCTTCTAAAGACGGGAAAGTGAACCACAGAATCAGTGAGGTACCTCTACATCCACTCCAACAGCAGTACTTTGGGCTTCTGCAGCATTTCTTCTGTTTAGTATCACGGAATTCTTTGTGGATGTCGAGTACTCATCCAGTTATCCTCATTTGAGGTGCGACTGGGAGAGCTGGGGGTGTTTGTCCTGGAGAAGAGGAGGCTGAGGGGAGACCTCATTGCTCTCTACAACTGCCTGAAAGGAGGTTGGGGAGAGGAGGGAGCTGGGCTCTTCTCCCAAGTGACAGGGGACAGGACGAGAGGGAATGGCCTCAAGCTCCACCAGAGGAGATTTAGGCTTGAGATTAGGAAAAAATTCTTCACGGAGAGGGTGGTTAGGCATTGGAACAGTCTGCCCAGGGATGGGGTTGAGTCACCATCCCTGGAGGTGTTTAAGGTGAGGGTGGATGAGGTACTTAGGGGCATGGTTTGGGGATTGGTGGGAATGGTTGGACTTGACGATCCAGTGGGTCTCTTCCAACCTGGTTATTCTGTGATTCTGTGATTTCTTATGTGATGAAAATGTCCCCTCTTACACCACGTGGTGTGACAAGTGTTGCGACCAAGAGTTTAGCAGGAGTCCTGGTTTTGTGCTGTGTTTATTCACTGTGCCGTGTGCTTCAGAATCTGAGTTGGGGTAAACATTTCTTTCATGACATCTCTCAGTAGTCTCTCTGGCTCTTGACTGCTGGCTTCCTAAAGCAGGTTCTGGAGATTCTGTGAATGCTGTTGTTTTAAATGAGGACTGCTAGAACTATTTTTTTTCTGTCATTCTGACCTTTTTGTCTCCAGTCCATCGCGGAACTTTTACTGACAGCAGAAATTAGTATGGCCCCCCAAATCACGCTCAGGGGAAAAGTGGTTTTAACAGAAAAGTATTTCTGACGTTGTCCATCAGGTGGCAATGTAACCTCATGCTTCTTTTTGCTTTACAGGCTGGCTCGGGCCCTGCGACTGAGAATGCGGCATCTAGGGAGCCGCTGGTAAGTTCTCCAAGCAGCAGCATATAATTTCATGTTGATAACATAATATAAATGAGTTGTCCTCTTTGCTGCATCATTTTGTATCCGTTGGTTTGCTTTTCTAAGGAGCTGGTGCTTTGTGAAAGAGGTGTACGCTGCCTTACGTTGCCTGGCTGGTTTTGGCCTCCGAGTTTTGACCTGTAGTTATAACCTCTGGCTTTCTGGGGTTCAACGTGGGTCACTGAGGCCATCGAGTTGTCACTGAGCACGGACTGCCTGTCCTAAGCTTGTGCAATGCATGCTCTTGATCAGTGCTTACTTAGTAAAGGGTCTGAAGAAAAATCTGTGCAGCAGAATTTAAGCTGAGATTCTTAGTGCTATTGTCTAATTAAAAAAATGCTCTGCTGCTCAGAGACCGCATTCAAGCTCTCTTGATATTCAAATGCTCTCAGAGTGAGCTTAGAAGTGCCTGGCAGCTGGCAGTGCATGCCATCCAGTGTTTTCACTCTAGAACTCTTTTGGAGAGATCTGGGTTGTTTTTTGTTTTTTTTTTTTTTTAATATGGGGATAACTAAGAGAATTCTGTTTTGTTTTCTGTTTTTATGGCGACATCCACAGAGTGGGAAATAAGCCATCACTCCCTGGAGCTGCAGTATATTTTTTTTATTTACAGCCTTCTTTTTCTTTTTTTCATTCCTCTTCAGCCGCCTATAACTCAGTCAAATCCTTGCCAAAATTCTTAGTCCATGCTATTGTCCTAAACATATAAATCTCTATTTGAGTTTATTCTGTGGCTTTCATTTGGTCATCATAGTGAATACAACCTGTTGGTGGCGAGAAGACTCAGGTACTTTCTGTAATGCTGTAGCACTGGCCACGTCAAAGTATTTAGACCTTGTAACATTTATATAGAAAACCCAGGAGATAAGTAAAGACTGTGAACTGTGAAGGGTCAGTAAAACACATCCAGTGAAAGCGCTATTTGTGAATTCCGTTAAGCTCTGTGGTGAAAATCTCTCTAGCCTAGTAACACTGTGCCGTATTTTAATTGCATAGACACCTGTACATGAGATTACCTGAAGCTGTTATCGACACCATGTGGTTTGTGATGGATTTGATGGTTTGTTTTTCTGGGGGTTGGGTTCCCCTCGCTTAGGAAGGTCACAGCAGGCAGCAGAGCTTCACAACGTGTGCTGGTCAGCCATTTGTTCTCTTCCTCAAGGCAGATTCTAACATTACCTTTGATTTAACTAGTTTCTTACTGTGTGTGCAACTCAAGAATTGCTGAGAGGAAGCACATAGCAGTTATGTCTCTTTCTGTATAGTTGTATATTGCTACTGCATAAAAATATTCATGCATTTAAAGAATTCCAGCATAAAGTTTATTCCCACAATAGTGAGACTTGCTTGCGAGCTAGTTGGAACCCTTTGAAAGGTGGAGGTTTTCTCCTTGTTTTTTCATGAATTGTTTTTCTTATATTAAACTCTCACAGTCTTTGTCACGTTTGCTTAAGAGTGGTTATTGCTTCCAGCTGAGTATCTGCAGAAGCCTCATTAAATGAGCAGTTCAGTTCTGTGAGCCAGATGACCCGACTTCCACCACACTACTGTGGCTTCTCTGTAGCTGGGATCGTGCGAGCTGCCGTGTAACGCATGCAGTAGATCTTGGTCCATAAAGGAGACTTGTAGGCACATGGCGCTGTGTCATAAAAATGTTTACTGAAACACTAGAGCAAACTGTGGCATGAATCCAAGAAACGGCTCTGTATGGGGAAAGCCATGTGCTCAGGCACATCGTTGCTGACTTCAGAGCTGGCGTAAGGCAATTGCAGACAACTTCCAGAATCCAGAGGATGGAGAAAAGGGTCCCGTGACCAAACTCTGCTGTGTACCCCCTAACTCTTTTCTACTTAATTGGTGACTGGAAGTACTGGACTGAGACCTGTGTGGAGCGCATTGGTGGTGTTATGCACATATATGAGAAAGCAATAGATTTAAAACATCTTTCATATCAGCAGATGTCATTACAGACTCAAAACTGGTTTTGTATTGTATTTGTGATTCTCATGGGCACTGTATCCTGCAAGGTCCTAAATACCTCCTGCTCTGTGCTCAGTGGCACCATCTTTGGTCTACAGCCTCCTGCTTTCAACGAGATCTGGAAGAAGCAATGATTTCTGGTTGTTTGCAAGGGGCCTTCAGCATCCTGCAAGATCCTGTAGCAGATGCAGTCTGACACATCATATTGCGTCCTGCATTTTGGATCTTCGGTGCACACCTTTCTAAGTTTTATGGCCGTACCGAGGCCTTCAAATGAAGCTCTAAACTCATTTCATACTCCTAATTGTTCTTTCTTCAACTCACTTCTGATGTTTTGAGCTACCATACTGGAGATAAGGGGCTCCACCTCTGTGCCATTAATCCCTTGAGTTATCCGGCGTCCTTACAATAAACTATCCAAACTGAAAAATACTCCCTAATAAGAGGTCATTGTGTTATAGTACTGACAGTGGAGAATGAGTTGGGGGGGGATGGGAAAGGCTATAATTTTTGCAGCAGAGAGCGGACACTCATTTCCCTAGCTGTCGGTCTTGGCCCATTAAAATTTGCCGTGTAGCTCCATAGTGGGAAGTGTAACCTTGTGTTAGCAGAGTGTCAGCATCTCGCTCTGCTGCTGTTTACAGCCACGTTTGTCATCGTCAGTGCAGGATCAGCTTCTCCTTGAGTCCAGCTTATCAGTGAATGCTGCTGCATCCCTTTCTGCTTGTATGTGCAGCCACCTCTGATAATCCTCTGAACACTTGTAGAATTAGAATAGGTTTGTCTTTTTGCAGCCACTCAAAGTAAAGTCCTGGCATGTGCAAATAATGCAACTACATAGGACAAGACCCCTTTCTGTGAGGTTGAAGTGTTAGAAAATTACCATTTCTTCTCAAATCTTTGTTTCTTTGGTCTAATTTCTCTCTTTAGTGTCATTATGTCATTTTTCTGCCTCTTTTTGTCTCTCCCTAGCAGCATTTTGTAGCTTATGAACCATACTGCGCTGCTTTTTCCAAAGCTAGAATATGTTTGCTATTGGCCTTTGTTTTCTTCTGAACCTGCTGTGGTCTAAATTGCAGCTACGAACGTTATACATGGGAGAGCCCCTAACGTGGGCCTGAGTTGCAGGAAAATCCTAAGGAAGGAGAGCTTACAAGTGAGGCCTTGCCACAATGGTGCTTGGTTTTGTTGGGTTTTTTTTTTTTTTTAGCCTTGCCACAAAATGTACTTATTGCCTTGCTGGTGCTTGGTATCTGGAGGAAGTACTAGTTGTAAATATAAAAGTACTGGTTGTAAATGTAAAGCACTGTCTTGGTTTCTCACCGAGTAAAAAAAATCTCCAGAACATAGATGAGGAGCAGGGTAGTTCCTTTTGCAGGATTATTTAACTTCTTTTATTTTTAGCATGTGCTGTTTCTTTCCATTTCTTGCTGCAGATGATAGCACTTGGCACTAAAATATGGACATTTTATTCACTTTTTTATAGGCTGTCAAAAGGTGTAAGGTAACAAGAACTACTGATGCCTCTGTAGAAAGTAGTGTGTAGATGCGTTGGTGTGTGCTGAAGCTCTTGTGGCTTTTCCCTACCCTTTGTTAAACGAATCCTCAAATTTTAAGGGTCATGATAATGACCAGAATGTATTTAGCACCCCTTTTTGTGCAAACATCATAGAGTATACTGCAGACTGTCATGTTTAGGGAATATGACTGTGTTATTTCTAGAGAAGCTAATTGAGATATATAGATTAGCTGTTTAGTTAGATTTGTCCAGCAAGTCCACATCCCTCCTCTTCTTGCAAAGCAGTAGATGCTCCTTCTGCCTTTAGAAATCCTACAGAAAATGAGATACATAGGAACCTGTTGAAGATTCTCCTTTTGCCTGAAATTGTTGTTTGGCAGGAAGGCAAGAAAGGTGTTATCACTGAAAGCCTCATACTTTGTTTTCTGGACCGCATTCTTAGCTAAGGGTTCCTACGTAGTATCATTATCCTTTTAAAGTTCAAAAATCCTAGGCTAGACTTGTAGAAAAATGGGATTTTTTTTCAAAGGGACTCTTGTTCCCAGAAATGTGAGGGACTGTACTATACTGGAGGGACACCCCCACCACACTTTTGCTTTCCGTTTTCCTACCCTTTGTTATCTAGGACCAGATTTATACCTGTTTACTGTACAAATATTCTGTTTGCCACAGTGGGTTTGTTTGGTGTGGCGGCCGACACTAAACGATTCGCAAGAAGTAAATCTCTCCAGAGGGAATTTCCAGACAGCCAGAGTCAGTAGGCAACTAACTTACAGCCCCCAGCGAAACATTAGTCGGGATAATTTACCACTGTCAGCAGAAGAGGGACTACCAGCTTTGTGACCTCCTGTACAGGCAGCAATCCTAGTGGTGTGATAATGCTGCAGTTTGTTTGGGGAGATCCTGAACGTGCTGCTGTGGATTCCAGCGCTGGGCAATAATCCCATCAGGGGATTATTATGGAGCGGGCAACTACTGTGCAGATTTTGGGTTTATTTGGCTTGGAACAGGGAGCCGGAGGTGTGTGAATGCCTTGCACGTTATCCTTTGGTTTGCTGCAAAGAGAGTTCTGTGATTTACTAAGCTGATCTTTCTTTTGTTTGACCTTCTGATAAATTTGAGATTAATGTTTTTCCGCCTGTTTTTGTCTCTTAATTCTGTGTGTTCATTGACTTCTTTTGTTCACGTAAATTGTACTCGCTTAATCTGTCAATTCCTTTTACAGTTTTGATTTAGACAAGTATATTAATATGTGCAAAACACACAGGTGCACATTTACTTAGTGAGCGTAGTTAAAGGAGCGCTGTCACAACAAGCTAAATTACCTGTCTGAGGTCAATGGGAAAGTTTTCTTGGAATTCCTTCAAATCACAATTTGAAAAGAGGGTGGACTACAGTAGATTGGGATATAACTTCTTTTTCTAGCTAATGTATGAAAGCTAGGAATACACGGTAGTTAGGAGCCTAAGCAGATTCAGACCCATCAGTGAGATCTAACAGTGGCTTGGCTTGTCTCCTAAAGCTTACAGGTTAAACAACGCTTTAAAGCCCATGGGTGAGGCACAATAACAACTAGGAACGGTACGGTTACTTTCTGTAGCTAATAGTGTGGTGAGTTAGCCATTTATAGTCTTTTCTTTGCCCTTGTCCAGAATAGAGCTCCGAAAGCAATTCTCACTTGCCTTTCAGACAAACCAGCAGTGCTGCTCGCAAGACTTTTAAGATGGTTTCAAAGTAGTTTAATACTCTTAAGTTGTTCTTTACAAAACGTGCAAGGAAATGAGAGGACTAGGAGTTAGATTAAAATCTTTTTTAATGCTAGGTGTGATTTGGTTCCAGAGATTCCAGGTCTCTTACTGAAGGTAAAATGGAAGCTGCAGTGCTTTGTGACATTGGAAAAAAACACTGGTGCCCAGTTAGAGAATACTTAACATTACTGAAATTATTTTTTCTGAAGGGGAAAATATCTTCTTTTTTTTTAATTCATGTTCGAGGTCTAAACAAGCTACACCTCCTAATGCTTTTTTGCAGGTGACAGCTTGCTCCACTGTCAACTGGCTGTTCATATGGGTTGGCAGCCCAGGTTGCCTGCTCAGGAGGGCTGGGAGCGCTTTGCTGAGTGCATCCCAGCTGCTGGAAGGGTACCGGCTCATTTCTACCAGGTGACAGCACACAGCAGAGAGGTGCCTGCACAGTGTGCACTTTGCTGATGACAGGGTATGGGATCAGGGTGAGATAAAAGTATCGTTTCAGCTACATGTGTGAGGAAAATATGCTATGTGCAGAACAACTTGTAGAGGGCAGCAATTGCTCACAATTCTTTCTGCTGAGGGAGAGGAAGGGACCAGCTTAAAAACTTCACAGGAGTGTCTGCCTTTTAGCTTCTGGAAATAACTTTATGCAGGAGTCTTGTTCTTTGGGGTGCTTCTTTACTCCACATTATTAAATTCCTAACCTGCAAAGTGTTGCTGAGGACTCTTAATTCCTCTCTTATACCACTGAGCAACTGACTCCTCTTGCCTGTATCAGGATGCTGCTTGTGCCATTGTTAGTACAATCAAAAAAGTCTGACAGCTAGTGATTCTTACAAGATTTTAACTGCCTATATGTGACAGTTTTCTTCACTTATTGGCTTTCTTCTACTTTTACGTTGGATATTGTGCTAGAAGAAAAATTTGCAATGTCTATGGCATCTTTGTTTTGCTTCAGAGGAAAGGATATGTTGTATCTTACTTAAAAAGTGAGGCAGCTGGGACGCAAAAGGCAGAATGGGTTATTCAAAAACTTTTCTCAGCTTTGACACGCAGCTATACATCCCTCAGATACTTCTGATGGCAGCACCTTCAGAATCAAGATTTGCCAGAGTAGGAAGTCGAGAGTTGATACAATTCTTAGATTTGAAGTTCCTAAACGACTTACTGGAGAAGAGGCTTTCCCTGCTTTTCATGTTTCCCGTATTCCTCCATATGTCACTTACAATGAAATCCTTCCTAACATCCCAGTAGTTTGTTTGTTTCATTTGGTTTTGTATTTGTTTACATCGCCCTTCTCCCTCTGATAATCATGTCCTGTTCCCAGTGGTGATTCCATGACACACCACAACTGCTTTGATGATTGCCTTTCTGGAACAGTAACAATGAAAATATTCATAGGTGTTTTAGTAAAATTTGGGATTTTACAGCTGGAGAGAAGCAAGAGAGATGGCTTCATATCATCAGCCACATTCAGGATATGCCCCACTTTCTTACATTTTCTGTTCTATCCTTAGCAGGGTTTTCCTCTGCTGTTAAATTCCCAGTGTTTTGTCAGGCAGTTGGGTTGCAGTTCTGCAGCACAGTACACCTTGCTGGAATGGAGTTTTCCTTCTACACACTCAGAATTTCCTGTGTCTTCCTTCCAGCTTGCCTCTTATGTTTGTTTTGTGTGCCACCCTGATTCCTTTCCTCCTTGAGCATCTGCACCCTTCAGATGTTTGCAGACAGTTATCACATCATTTCTTCTTTACCCCACCCCCATCCTGATCTCTTAGCCAAGCTCTACATATTTAGCTCATTTAATCTTTCCTCATAAGTCAAGCCCGTAATTGACAGCTCTGACACGAAGAGTCGCATTGGTTACACATGCTGCCAACAGGATATAAATACTTTCTGTGCAGTGATTGAGAATTACAGTCAAGACTGGGATGAGCCTGCCCCCCTCCTTGTATTTTTGACAACCCCTTTCTCAACATCAGGTTGCTACAATCCCATAGAGATGGGCTTGGTTCTCGCTCTAACGGTCAGCTACCAAGCACCTAGTGTGCTTCAAACTGGTGCTGGTTGGCCACGTGGGAAATTCAGTACTAAAGCCCATGTGGGAAATTCAGTACTAAAGCCCTGTGGGTTTCCAGTCAGATCCTGAATTCCTACGGAGGTGGTGTTGCCTCTACTTCTCTTGCCAGGCATGTGGGCGCCTCAGGCTACTCCTGGTCATTCCTTCTAGGAAGGCAGCACGGAGCTTCGTGTAGCCTGGTGTGTTCCCTGAAGTGAGCAGCTCTTGCTGTGCGGGTGCCAAATGGAAGAGATGCTGCACCCTGTGCGTGTGTTTGTGCTGCCGTTTGGAGGCTGGCAGCTCGGGTGCTGGCTGGGCTCGGCGATGCAGATACTCGTGGCACTGACATTTCTTCACTGCCTCTACCAAGAGGAAGCTCAGGATGTGATCAATAGGATTGGCATAGCCAGGAATGAATTCAAGGTTGTCACTTACGTGTGTAGGATCTGGGGAGAGTCTCTTAGCCTTACCCAGAAAGGTGTTGCTTTGGAGGCAGGTCCATGCGCTGGAACGTACAGGTCTGTTCCAGCTAAATGCGTTTGGAGATTGCTTTAGCTTACTTGTCTCCTCATGTTTGTTGCAGTCTCTTGAAGAAGATAAGTGCAGCTCACAGAAGTTGAGGAACTAGTAAATGAATTGTCTGGCTTCTAATGTTGCATTCTGTGAAGCTTTCATATGATTCAGCTTCCCCAGCGGGGCTAGTTCACAAACATTACATGTGTTATTGCGGAGCATGCAACATAAAGAGAGCATTTATGAAAGGGAATATCAGAGGAAACATTATAGCAGGGACCTTTATAGCCTTTCCATTATTATGGTTTAAATCTTGACATGGTCTTTATTTGCAGCGACGCTGGGACCAGTAAAGAAGTGTTTTTTTTCTCTTCCCCTCCCCTCCTCTTTGTCCCATCTCCTCTTCATTCTTTTCTTCCACATCCTGTTCTGAAGCTGCGGTGCAGAGATACAAATCGTTAAACATGCAAGTAGTCAGAGCGCCAGGTTTCAGTTTGTGTGGAATCAGCCCCTTTTGACTCAGAAGTTGGAAACCAGATGACTCACTACGATGCATGTTTGTTGTTTTTAATAACTGTCATTTTGCAAAATATGGTCAAAACTTCAAACCATGACTTTGTGGAGTCAGGGTGGTGTGTATTTATTTTTAATTTGGGAGGCTGTAAGCTGGAATGTGTTTGTAGCTGCAGTCTTCCCTTCAAATCTGAGATAAAATAAATTAAAGCATAGGCGATGTGAATGATTTTAGAGATAATTTTTTCCTGTTACCTGAAAAATATTTATTTTCTTCATCAATTACTTGAAAAGGCTCCAGGTGCCAAACATCTGGTGGGATTGTAGGCCACTGGTTTATGTTTATGTTTTTTAACATATACCCAAAGGGACAAGTTTCTTAAAAAGAAAGTAGGCAGATGTTTTTCATTTGTGGAGTTTCAAAGAATAAATGCCATTCCTGCTTTATCATTACAATTTCTAACAAAATTGTCATCCATCTCCTTTCTTTTGTAAGAAACTAGTAAATGTAGTATTTAAGTGGCAGGATTCCCTATGAATAAAATCTCTTAGCAGTATGAAGAATGTGAAAATATGTATACATTTAATTTTCTAGAGATTTATTACTGCTTAGACAACAGTTTGTAAACTATAAGCTCAGTATTAAGTGCTTTATGAGTTTTTTTGTGTTTTACTTTCTAATTTGCCTCAGGAAGCATTGTTTTAATTTGTTGAAGTTCTACAAGTTTGCTTTGCAGGTCAATTAATTTGCAGTGTAAATCTACAGACACTCCATCACAGAAGAATGGAGGTGTACCAGTAGAAGTCTAGATATATGGGAGCAGAATTTGACCTTAAATATAAAATAAATATAAATATAAAAACTGTGTAGTGGCCTTATGACAGAATTCATTGTGCTTGTGGGTCTTCCACCAGTTCAGTTCTCAGATTTGGATGCTTTGTAAGAATTTCTAAGATTTATATTACCATCTTTTGCAATTGCTATTGCAAAATGAAGCGCTGCGGCATTGTCCAAAGAGGCAGACTCTTAGCCTGTTGCTTCTTGTTAGAGAGCAACAAAACAGCTACTGATTTAAAACAGAGAGTTCAAGTTCGGGTTCTGCTTTTAGACTGAGTCGGGGCATCTCTCCAAAGGTAAAGGTGCTAGGAAGGACATATTGCCGTGACGGAGGAAACGCAGATCCGTGTGCTTCTGGACAGCTGCAGTCTACCCGCTTCATTATTCTGATCAGGAAAGAAACAAGTTTTGGTCTTCATTTTTTTAAAGCGAATGTAATTACTTGTGAAAGGTAGTGAAGTGATGGCTTTGCAGGCTCAGGTCATCTTCTCATGAAACTGCAAGTGCATGCTGTGATAGGGGCATCGGAGGATCCCCCGCCAGCGTGGCACGGGGGTCGCCCCCAAGAGATGGGAGGAGGGTTCAGTCTCCAGCCCATTTGATGCTTGACTTCCCTCTAAAGCTGCCAAGAAGGATGCCAATTTTTCCATTTAGTTGGCTATTGTATAGACCTTAAAAGGGAAGGTTTTAATGCTTTTGGCTGCGATATAGACTGTTAAAGGGAAGTTATTTATTTTAACTGGCTGCTGTATGGATTATTACAAGGGCATTCTTTTAGCTGCAGCTGCTATATTGACTAGCGACTGCGCCGGGCTGTATTGCTGGTAGCTGTCATATTGACTGTTACAGAAAAGATCTGTATTTAAGCCATAACACTGCACTGGGATCTCCCAGGCAGGATATTAATGCTAATTCATCTGCTCACCCCCTGCTGTGAGTGTTATTTGTTTAAATCTGTAGAATCCCACAGCGCATTTATATCCTCGCTAGAGTGAGCTCCGCTCCCTGTAATTATTTAACATTATATGCTGATATAAATTGTAACAGTTAAAGAATGGTAATGAGTAGCAAAAAAACACAAACTTAACCTTAGAAATGGCAGAGTCAGCTCTTAAAACAACAGCCAGCAACTTTCACTGTTCTCCGTCTTTTCCCAAGTCCATATGCACAATATTGTGCATACATTATGTGTGTGCGTGTGCGTTCATGCTCGCACTGGCAACTGTGCCAGGCAAGGCTGTAATTATGCAGAACGTACTGTGAAACTTATGCACACACTCGTAATTACACACAGTGCCTACGTACAGCAAGTTTTATCTCTCTGCTGTTTAGCTTCTTGATGAGTTGCTCTGATAGGTGATTTGCGTTGGGGCTGCCATACCGACAGAGGGAACGGAGCCCCTGGATTCTTCTCGCAGGGAATGAATGTCCAAAGGTGAAGCTGAAAGCCGTCGGGTGTCACTGTTGCTCTGCGTAGGCTCAGCTCGCCGTGGATTTGTCTGGCAGTGAAAACTGGACTTTGAAAGTAGTGTTTCTGGCTATAAACATCTAAGGCATCTACACATAATTTATATATAAAGTGCATGTCCATGCAACACCATTTCTGCGTGGGTGGAGTGAGCGGAGGTAGCTCTGTTGTGTGGTAGCTGAATTTTTTTTTTCAGTTTCTGTTGCCTGTTACAGCATTCTTGCCCCAAACTGGCATGCGAGGTGGCCAGCTACTACATTCCGCTCTAGAAGTGGCTGCGGTTCAGCAGTGGAGGTGACCTGATTCCTGTGTATAATTTGCCTGAGAACAAAGCTATGGGCAAATTCTTGGTTTTACCATGTGCGCAACAGTGGTACAGAAGCAACAAAATTATATTCAGTTTAGATTTTTTAAGAGCTTCGGAGCTGCTGGGCTTAAAAGGTACTTCAGAATGTTCTTTAACCTGTAGTACGTGTGTTAGTGCTGACTGAAAAAACAGGTTTGCATTAAAACAGTTCTTCAATACCATAATAAAACTTTCGCTGACTTAAAATGAAGAAGGCAGAGAAAAGCCATGTAAATAGCAAGGAAAATGTATTTGAAAAAGACTTCTTTGTGTTCTCTGTCCCTTCTGATTGCAGGTGGGGAGTAAAAGCTGGCGTAAGAGGAGCTGAGCTTGTACTTGATTTGCAGAGTAGCGTGATGGTCGGTTGGGCTGTGTTGGCAGCGTGGACCTGTGCCAGACTTCACCACAATTCATACTGTGTCAGTTTAATAAATGCACTACTTAAATTATGAAATTACAAAAGAAAAAAGAGAATGCACTTATTCAGACTCTTAATACATTAAAAATAAGGCATTAAAACACTGCCTTTTTTTTTTCTCTTCCAGAATCAATAATGAACAGGAAGGGTTGTAGACATTAACAGTCATGGACATTCAAACTCTTATACATAAATTATCTTAGAAAAATGCACATAAGACTTGAATAATGTAAATACATTAATGCATTTAATAATTTAAACATTAAAGCGCATTCAGGAATTCGTGGCAGAAGCTGTTCTGAGATAAGGAACGGTCCTGGAAGTTGTGTGTCCCAAGATCGATGGCTGGTTTCTCCTTGAGAAAACTCTCTGGGGAAGTCAAGCTGTGCAACTAGAGTGACTGCCTGTCCTAAGAAATCCGAGGGCATTAGCCAGCTCTTGCTTTTCACTTCCCATTCTCTCTCTACCACATGCATGAACACATACATGCAGATCTCATGATCCAGAAAAGGTCAATGTGTATTTTTCCATTTCTTTTTTGCATATGTGCTGCAGTTTGTCTAGAAATAAGGTGAAACAGCTTTGAAGAATTATAGGGTCTCGGCTAAAGGTAAAACACCAATAAATGCTAAAGAAACTGCCTGTAAGTGGGTCAAGGTAGGAAGAACAACTTTGCAGACTATATCTGGACTCTACTAATTCTCCAGAGAGGCAGGACCATGGAATATTAAGTACAAACTCTGAAATGGGAATCCTGTTCTTGTAGGGCATTGCGTGGACCTGCAATCCAGGTTCCATCCCTGCTGTTGGTAAGACAGTGTCAGTTGGAGAGAGCGAGGCTTGGGGAAACAGCGCTCTCCAGGAATGTTTGGCTCTTTCTCAGAGCCCTGAAAATGATGAGGTTGGCTCCAGTGTAAGGACAAGTAAAAGGTTTTATGCTGTTCTTGCCTCTCTGCTCTTTGGATTGAGCCACCTTCATCACTGTAGCAGCACCTAACTGGCACACCAAGGTCCTCATGCAAGGCATTTTCCTGAGGATTTTGAGCTGTATCATTTTTGCTGACATAAATAAATTTCAAAGGCATTCTATCAACTCCTCATGCCACTTTCCCTTTGTTCATAGCCCTACTTTCCTTTTTCCGCCGGCAGGTGCTTTGGAGGTCACTTGCACCCCACAGCCCCACTCACAAAGTGGTATAAGGTATCCTGCTTAGGCCTGGATCATTATGGAACTAATGGTGGAACTAATAAAAAAGAGCTTAGTCTGATCCTAGAGGGGGAAGAGTTGGGTTAGTTAATTAAAGAAGCCTGGCACAGGGCACCTAGTAATTATAGGTGCAAGAAGTCTGAATTTGAAGAGGACTGTGCAGCTGGAGAAGGATAGGGAGGCACCCAGAACTCTGCAGGCTGTGGGCAAGAATGCAGCAAAACCAGATCTGGAAATCAGACTCTGGCAGAATTCCTTGGTGAATTCTTATTTGTTCCATTTTTTTAATGAGGACCTGAATCTCTCCTTATGCATTTAAGTTTTTGCATGCACATGCGTATGTACAATTCCAGTTACACCCTATGGCTGGGAAGGTGATTTTATTAAAGACCAGAAGATTGAAAGGCAGATGTTTTAAGAGACACAGGACTTGCCCTATAGTAGTTTGGAATAATTAATGCTGACTGCTGCATTGGTTGTATTATCGATGCTGCTGGGTCTTTATCTCGAGCATCATCTCAACGCCTGTGAGTCTGTATCACTGTAGGGCAGAGCTTTTGAAGGCAAAGGGGCTGAGGCCACCAGGACCTGCTGGGAAATTGCTCCTGAACTCATATGTAGGTGTGGGGTGGGGAACAATGCTATGTCATCACATTGTCACCACCAGTGCTATGTCTCTTTATAGTAAAGTTCCTTAAAGCAGGGTTTCTCAGACTTAGGTTATAACTCCCTAGGGGAAGCAAAAGGCTTCCAAAGAAATCAGAAAGTCACTAGCCAGTAAACAGCTTTCTACTTGTAATTGCTGTTAGGAGTTCTGTTCCTCCTGGTTTGAAGAGCTAGCATTTATTCCAGGAACGCTCATTTTCCTGAAGGAACTTGCTGCCTTCTCAGCTGAGGAATATGGGTTGAGCCACCACAACAGATGAGTGCAGTAGGGAGTCAAGCTTGTATAAAATTTGAGAAGCAGCGCGTTAGCAAATTTTATTTTCCAGGGACAACTCTGCAAATGTTGCCTAAAATACTTCTATAAACTTTACTTGATGAAAGACAAAGACAGTGATTTTGTCCCCAGTGAGTTTCTCTGTGTGCTCCACCTGGAGAAGGTAAAACTGTCTGTGCAAAAATGTATAATTTATTTTAGTGCGCAGGACGAAATAATTAGGTGAGGAAACTATAGCTCTTATTCTGCCTGTACAGCTATGCTGTGTACTGGTAGGTGGATCATATTAGAAAATGAAATGCTATTTCTGAGGGATTCTCAGTCAAAAGATGAAGAGCACCAGTTTTGGCAAAGTATAAGAGAAGATGGTCCACAGGAGAAAATGGCTTTGAGAATTTGACTTGTGTGCTGTCTGTACGTATGTGCTTCTTGACTGTCCTCAGTGTAAAATAAACAAATCTTAACTTAAGACACCTTTTTTTTTTTATGTTGTAATGGACTAGAGGAATGATAATACTAATTTTTTCCAGTTGAGGTGACTTCATAGTTTCTGATCACTTGTACAAAGCCAGAGCTGAGTGCCCTCAATTTCTCATCTCAAGTAGGCAGTACCCCCGTGTACCTGGAATAGATTTTGTGCCTCCCACACCTGAAAGGGAGAAGCATCGCTGGTGGTAGAAAAGGGGTGTGTCTGTTGCATGTGGGAAGCTCCTGCAGGGGATTTTTCATAATCCAGGGCCTGTTGAGGAGAGGACTTGACTGATGGGATGCTATGGACGTGGCCTGCAGGGAAAACAGAGGAGTGGGTGGGGATCTCCCTAGGCTCTCATGGCTTAACGGCCACAGTTAGTTGTATTTAAGAGGCATAAGCATTTATAGTAAATTCTACTGCTACATCACAGCCTGCTTTCTGCTTTTCTAGCTTTCTCTCCAAGGGGGTATTCCATACTTTATCCCATTTCACAGCCTGAACGTTTTCCCCTTCTTAGAGGATTATGTGGGGCAGAGATGTAAGAAGAAAGAGTATCTTGCCACTTCTCCACCTCTTTGTCTCCATAACTCCACGTATATCTATCTGTCTGCTTTCACCGGGGGCAAGCTTTGTGCCTTCCAAACCCCTCCTCTGAAATTGCTGATTCAAGCAGGTAGCAACTTTAGGACTCTCTCACAGAATAAACGCCCCTTGTGTGCTCCCCTGGTGCTGGGATTTCCTCTCTGATTTATCATGCTCAGGTCTGCTAATGTCCCTTGACTAAACTGGGCATGGCGTGGTAGTGTGAAGGTCGTTCTATATACGCGATATACATTTCCAGAGACATGGTGGGAGGGTAGGACATGTGAAGCGGCGTATCCTGCTGGGAAAAGAAGGAAGAAAAGGATAGCCTGGCTCTTCTTTTCACAGCCTCTTGTGGTGGGATGAAGGTTTTGACAGCCTAATTCAGCATTTAGAGAAAGAACCAAGCAGAAAGATTCCCCCTCACCCACTCCTTGCAGCCCAGCTGTGACAAACTGACAGATAATTAACAAATCAAGACCTCCTATTAGCCTTGTCCCTGATGCATTAAAGCAGCTCCTATGTTGCATGTGTCCTTTAGCAAATGCCTGTACTTTATGGCTGCAGAGTGAGGTAGGTAGATCGCTTTAGAAAGGCAGAGGGTTCTCTGATATATCAGTGCACACGTATTTCCAGCAATGGAGGGAGTTGTCTCGAAAAGAAAAGAGTAGACAGTGGGTGGAGAGCTGTACCATGCTCTACTGGTACAACGTGTACATGAAGTGTCCTCTGGGAATACTGGGCTGAAAAGGATGTATAGAATTGAGTCCCTCTTTTTTTTTTTTACAGAATATGGTGTAGGTTGAAACTACAATTGATAGGGCAGGTTTTTTGATGGCGACCAACCAAGCCTGTAACAATTACATGCCGGGAAATGTGTTTTGTGATAGAAACAGATCTAACGTTAAGGGTAGAAACAGATCTAATGCTAAGACTTTACTGTCACATTATGTGTAGAGTATTGGAGTCTTTCCTTTCTGTCCTCAAGGTGTTGAAACAGCATGGATAAGCCCCAAATAATCTGCCTTCTCTTTGCTTTGGCTCCATTCATTTGCAGAAGAATGAGGAAGAGTGTCAATATCCTTCCAGTTCAAGATGTTGAATATACACAAGCCATTGGTTCAGCTTAACACATGTTACAGGAGAGAGAGATATCTAATTGCATCAAAGCCACTCTTAAGTTCATGTATGTGGAGCCCATCAAGCTGAAAGCATCCAGACAGCATCTGCTGTTATCAAATCACTCTTGAGTCGAGCTAATTAAAATAGAGCTTCATTTTTCTGAACCATTGTTTGGCAGGAATTCGAAACAGGTCTAACCCAATTTCTGTGTGTTTATGAGCCTTTATTGTATCAAAAGTACTTTTCTGTAAATGTACAGGGCAGTGTTAAATGAATTGATCCACACTGTATCACTGTAGATGCACTATGGACTTGCTAATGATTTTTCTTCTAGCTTTTTCCAGATATACCCCAGAAAGCTTGCTTTGTCCCTTATCGTGTCATCTTCTTTCTCTCTTTTCCTTTCTATCTCACTCTCAAGAAAGTAAATGTCCTTGTATTTCTTTCTTTCATATCCTCCTCCTCCACTCTATTGGGATTTTCGTATTATTAAAACATTTACACATTTGCTGCCACATGCAAATGCAGAATAATAAGCCAGAACTCTTTATACTCCAGGCAGGAGCAGGAGGTCTCTCACCACTGATTCTTACCCAGTACTCATCCCTGTTGATTACAGGGGATGGAGAGGAGGGGAATCTAAACATCGCTCTATTGAATCTATTTGATATAGGTGTTTTGTCCTTAATTTTTTTGTTTTACATTTCACTGTGCAAATTCTTAGTATCACATTCCATTTTATAATTTGCTACATACCAAGCGCAAAAGGTAAAGAGACGAAGAAACTGGCCCCTGAAGACAGGTTGTACTGTTTGGCATCTAAAAGCCAGTTCAGGACTATTCTCTGTAGAGAGAGATTACCACATGTAGGGCTGGTCAGTTTAGAACATGCGAGTGTGAGCAGCAGCCCAGTGAAATATTAAAGCCAGAAAATAATTATTTTTCTGGTACCCAGTACAATCTCAGCTGCTCATGTGGTGTCTTAAATTTATTTCTGAGCAGTGGATTCATATTACAAAAAAAAAAAAAAGGAAGTTAAGGATTCGGTCCTAACAATGATCTATCATGAAATCTTCTCCCTAGAAAGGAAGTAAAGACTTTTGGACATTTAAAAATAGATGGACAAAATTCAAAATAGAAAATCTTTCTGAAATATAAATATAAAAGTACTTTCGGTATAGTTCAAGGAAGTTTGCTTCTTTTAACTCAGTTAATTCACTTTGGAATGGAATTTAAGTGCATTTTATTTTGCATTTAATGCAGTCTGTTCTGAATGCGTAGATTCAACTCCTTTGTGTAAAGCTTAAGAGCAGCATGCATAAATTGATACTGGAAGCCAGTGTAACATTTTGCTATAAGCAGTCCAGCGCGTAAGGTTCCATTAGATGTTCCCAAATTTATGAAGTACTATTGTCTCCTGTTCTGTGGTTTTAGGGAGATGAAGAAAATTTTTCCTCAGAAGTTTGGTCTTTTGTTCATTGACAGCGACTCTCTCCTAATTCCTCTTTTAATAAATTTAAGTGAATTTAATGCTGGCAAAAAGCAGCAGAGTCACAGTACTCAGAAAGACAGGGCTTGGATGTTGTACAGCCTGCTTTTTCTAAAAGTCTTGTTAGCAGACCTGATCGGAGGGCCCTACTGCTGGGGGCTTGACTAATCTCATTATTTATTAAGTTCCTGTCGTCTTTTCTAAGACTGTCAAGGTGGACAGTGGGTCCTTGTCTTTCTAACAACGATCTCATCAATATGGTCACTTTCCCAGCCAAGGGACATGAGGCGATGGCTTTCAGAGAAGAATTTCTGGTAGATCACAACAATAGTGGTAAATCCAGATAGTCTTACACGCAGAAGTAATTCAAACAATGTTTCTGCTCATGTCATGGTGAGTACAGAATGAATATATCAGGTCTAAGCATATTTTCATAGGCTTCTCAACATTTCCTGCAGATGCAATCCTTGCAGTAGTTGCTACGGCACAAAGAAGTTTGCCGTTCTAGCAAGAAACACTTTTCCTTTTTTTTTTGTTTTACAACAACAACCACAAAGTCAAGCATTTAGTCTAAGGATCCAAAAGCCCAGGAAATGCATCTCTAGGGCTCCTCGTCAATTTGGGACCTAATGAAATATAGAAAATACTCAATAAAAGCACCTTTATTACTTTAAATGTTTAAATGTGGAGTTTTTAGCCATCAGGTTAATGTTTTTGTATCATTTTTTGATTTGATTGTGAGCACTTTTCCAGGTATCTCTGCCACTTGAGCACTAATTGGATTTCCACAGATAAATGGTGCTAGCTGCAGCCCTGACATCACTGTGTTTTTACTTCATCATTATTTTATTTGTTTTTACTGTAAAGGTTAATAAATCTTGGTATGTTTGGAGTATGAAACAAGGCAGGCAGGCTAAAAACTGCAGCATGAAGGGGTGAAGTTTTATATGCTGCTTTCTCAAGTCTGAGGGGTGGAGGGAGAAACAGTGTGCCCTTTGTGGTATTTCTAATGGGCTGCTGGGTATGTTAGTCAGCCAAATAGCAATCCATAATCCTTAAGATAAAAAGCGTTGATCTCTCCACTAGTTCTCAGACAGGGCTGTAAGGCATTTGAATTGGGTTACCATTGATTTAAGGTGGGGAGAAGACTGAGTAGCATGGGTCTGCTTAAAAAGGGACATGTGGGATTTATTTAACTTTATTTAATTTTTTAAACAAAATTGGAAGCCTTTTAGAGCAAGTGTACTAGAGTTGCCTCTAGGTTCTCGAGGAAGTTAACATAGAACTCGCCAATATTTTAGGGAAGAATTAATCAAGTGGCAGATTTTAGTCAAGATTTAGGCTGCAAATTTCAGTGAGAATCGATTATCAAGGCCCTAGATGTTTGTTGTCTCACCTATTTTCAGGAAAGCGCGTGTTTTTTACCGTTCTCCTGATCTGGGGCGCTGAGCTTGACTTCCTACCGCAACAGCGATAACCCATAGTTTGCAGCCACAAGGGCAGCGCGGAAGCCTTTTTTTGGCCCAGTAGGATTGAAACTCCTGCATTTCAAAACCTTACCTCCAGTTCTGGACTTTGCGGCTTAATAGAAATTGATTGAACAGCCTGTACTTAGGCCAAAGCAGCATTAAAGCTTGAACCTACTTTCTTCTGTTACAAAGATAGAAAAATGCCTTGTAGCTCCTGCGGATCAGATACAGGGTCTTAAGAAAACGGCAACATTCCAAACTCAAGCTTTTAGTTGTGCCAGGTTTCCGCAAGGCAGTGGCCGTTCTTACACTGGTGTCAATTCCTTCTTGTGGTACCCAGATTTCAAGGAGGTTGTTGATGCTTTCTACAGCATTTGTCAAGGAAATGGCTGCTTTCTTTTTTTTCCCCCTGCTGTGAGTAATTGTTTATTAATTTTTCAGCACGTAAAGAGTATAGTTATAACAGTCCCTGACATGTGCTGGCTATGCTAAGGTTTAAGGAAAACAAAACCCAGTAGAAGTACCATTTTGAACCTTCTCTGCTTTTGTAGGCCTTCCTGGCTTGGACCCAAATTTCTGTGTCGAAGCTAGGTAGGAGCACCCTGGCTTGAGTATAATTCTCTGTAGAACCAATTCTCCTGGACGTCTAACTCATTCAAATGGTTCAAGAGACAGGATCTGGTGACCAGCATGTAAAGTGCTATATTGGCTGAGCAGCATCTTGAGTTTGTCCTGACACCTATATGCTTTGTTCCCTTCAATAGTGAATGTAACATCCATGAAAAATGCCAACTTGACCCAAGGGGAGAATTAAGTGGACCCATTGTTTGCAGAATATTTACGGCACGGACAGTGACAGTGGAAATGTTCCTCATGTTTCTCCTTACGTTGTGTTTCACTCCTGTGGTAGAGGAAGCAACCTCGGAACTGACATGGAAGCTCAGTTGCTTTTGAGGCTGCTCATGCAAGTTTCCACATATAAAGCAGAAATTCTGTGATGTGAGCTTCTTTCACAGAATCACAGAATAACCAGGTTGGAAGAGACCCACCGGATCGTCGAGTCCAACCATTCCCACCAATCCCTAAACCATGCCCCTAAGTACCTCATCCACCCTCACCTTAAACACCTCCAGGGACGGCGACTCAACCACCTCCCTTGGCAGACTGTTCCAATGCCTAACCACCCTCTCCGTGAAGAATTTTTTCCTTATCTCAAGCCTAAATCTCCTCTGGTGGAGCTTGAGGCCATTCCCTCTCGTCCTGTCCCCTGTCACTTGGGAGAAGAGCCCAGCTCCCTCCTCTCCACAACCTCCCCTCAGGTAGTTGTAGAGAGTAATAAGGTCTCCCCTCAGCCTCCTCTTCTCCAGGCTGAACAACCCCAGCTCTCTCAGCTGTTCCTCATCGGGCCTGTTCTCCAGCCCCTTCACCAGCTTTGTTGCTCTTCTCTGGACTCGCTCCAGAGCCTCAACATCCTTCTGGTGGCGAGGGGCCCAGAACTGAACACAGGACTCGAGGAGCGGTCTCACCAGTGTCGAGTACAGAGGGAGAAGAACCTCCCTGGACCTGCTGGTCACGCCGTTTCTGTTGTGAACTGGACAAAGAAAAGGGACGCAGCTGCTTTTGAATCTATAAAATTATTCCACTTGCGGTCCCCACAGACCAGGCAGCTCTGGCCAATCAAATTTCTTGCCCCTTACTTAGTTTTTCCCTTAATGGGGCAATTAACAGCAGGAAGAAAGTGCATGGTCTGCTCAGTCTTTATTATTACTTGTGTTGTAATAAATGTCTAGGAGGGCAGTTGCAGATCAGCATCAGGCACTGGGCAAATATGTAGTAAAAGGATGATTCTTGTCCCAAAGAGCTCTAAGTAAAATACTAAATTAACTTAAAGGTCTTCCAGTGTTTTAAGTCCCTGTCCTTTTGCTATTACTTCCCAACTGCTGTGGTTTGCATGATTTATTGTGCAGCTGTCACCATCTCCAGAGTCTTTAATGTTTCCAACATGAAGCCTTTTGTTTGTAAGATACTGGTGATCCAAGTAGTTTCCTCCAATATCTCCTTACTCATCATGTCATTCGGGTCTTCCAACTAATAATGCCATTGCAGCCCCTTGACTTCACCCCTAATTGCTTGGGGTTTTATTGCTGCATGGAAAACATGTAGCTTCTAATATACATTTCCCATGGATTAAGAATTCTGTTAAATAGGGTTCTTGAAACAACAGGTTCAAGGAATATAATCGTTTGCTGATTTTTCCTGTCCATTTGAGTAATTTCAGTCTACATCTTTACAGCATCTTTCGCAGATGGTTTCTAGTTTCGATCCTCTTGCACCAAATCTAAACTATTGTATTACTACTATTTTCCAGTCCCTTAACTGTGGAATTAAAAGGGACTAAGCAGGTCTGAACAATGATCCTGTTCTGTTGCATCTCTTTGATTCTGGAGTCCATGATTTAATAAAGATTTTAAGTACTCGAGCACAATTGTTAGATGTTATACGAACTTCCTATCATTAAAAATCACAGGATCATAGAATCCTAGATTGGAAGGGACCTCAGGGCTCACTGGGTCCAGCCTTTCTTGGCAAAAGCATGGTCTAGATGAGACGTCCCAGCACTCTGTCCAGCTGAAACTTAAAAGTGCCCAGTGTTGCGGAATCCATCCATTCCCTGGGAAGATTATTCCAATTACTCATTGTTCTCATTGGGAAACATTTTTGTTTTCTGGAATCCGAATCTCCCCAGGAGTAACTTGTACACATTACCCCTCCTCTTTTCCACGTGACTCCCGTTAAAGAGGGAGTCTCCATCTTCTTTGTAGCCACCCTTTAAATACTGGAACGTGGTGATAATGTCTCTCCTAAGCCTTCTTTTCTCAAAGCTGAACAAACCCTGTTCTCAGTTTTTTCTCACGAGGCAGGCTCCCCAGTCCCTTGATAGTCTTCGCGGCCCTTCTCTGGACCCTCTCCAGCCTGGCCACATCTTACTTTGTATAGCAGGGACCAAAACTGCACACGGTATTCTAGGTGTGGCCTGTCAAGCGCTGAGTAGAGCGGGGTAATGACTTCTTTATTTCTGCTGGTGATGCCCTTGTTGATGCCCCACATCAACTGAGCAGGTTACTTCGTCATAGAAGGCAATCAGGTTTGTCAAGCACAACTTGTCTTTGTTCAATCTCTACTGGCTTTTCCCAATCACGTGCTTCATTTGACTTGTGATAGCCCCCAGGAGGATTTGTTCCATAACTTTCCCAGGGACTGAAGTAAGACTGATGGGCCTATAATCTCCTGGATCCTCCTTTAAGACCTTCTTGCAGCTGAGCATGACATGAGCCAGTCTTCTGGGATGTCCCTTAGTCTCCACAGATTCTCAGGGGTTATGGAGAGCAGCCTCACGATCACATCAGCTCTCTTAACACCCTCAGGTTGGATATTGTTGGGACCCATCGTTTGCAGGGGTCAAGCTCCTGTAGCAGTTCACATATGGACACTTCTTTTGGTGATGATGGGTCTGTGTTTGCAGCTGCCTGGGTTTTTGTTCCCAGGGCCTGGTGCCCAGCAGGTAAAGACAGAGATGAAGAAAGTGTTGAGAAGCTCTGCCTTTTCAATGTTGTTGCTGACTAATTCACCTCTGCTGTTTAACAGCATGCTGATATTTTCTTTCTGTTCATGCTTGTTGTTCACAAACCTGAAGAACCCTTTCTTGTAGTTTGACATCTCCGGCCAATTTCAGTTCCAGCTGAGATTTTGCTTAACATCGTCTTCTAGCTCCCTAGCTTCTAGCAGGTCCTTGCCTGCTCTGTAGTTCAAAGAATGCAAATGTAAAAAAATTGCAGCTTCGTTGTTTTCTACATTATGCACGTGTACAAATAGTAGGGTAGAGAGATTTCTTTCAAAAACTGTTATATTTTAACTCTTCAGTAATGGCGAGAGGAGTGAAGAAGGTAAGAGCTGGAGGTGCTGCCATCCACTCCCCTAGAAGCTGTATCATGCATTTATTTTAGTTGTGGAACCATGGAATGATCTTAGTTCTGCTGTGGTGAGCATCTTGGACACTGAGTCATTACATTCCTTTGGAGTGATTCAGCTCAACAGCTTGACACTTGCATTAATTTTACAGTACAGAGTCTCAGCGATCCCTCAGCTTCCTTCCGTAAGAAGGGAGAAATGAGATGTACAAATGCATATTGTCATGAAAAGTTATAAAAATTAGATTCTCTTTAGGGAGTTTTGACCTTTCCCCCTCCTCTTTGGCATCTTTCTTGGGTCCTGTTGAATCATTTTGTGCACCTTATCACGGCACGCTGGCTTTCCCCACACTTGGAAGCCAGATACCTCACCTACTTACATGAAACGCTGACCACGTATTATCCACAGTGATCCAGTACATTCAGCACCGAGGTTATTGCTGGTTTTATGTAAACAGAACTTCAAATAATTTGCAGCCAGTTGGATTGCAAGCATTATTCTCCCCCTTGTTCATCTTGCTTCAATACCTTCTTTGGTGGTACTGGTGGTTATAGGAAGCTTGCAACTTATGCTTAGGCAGAAGTACAAAAAGGGTTTTTTTAAAAGTTTATTTTTCCTCTAAAAGTGAGATTTATCTTTTCTGTATAAAATTAGCGTGTTTTAGTTGTGGAAAAAAGGTTAAAAATTGTTATGCGTACATTATCAGGTTAATAAATTTAATTTGCTCTACTGCACATTTTTTCCCCAGCATTTATCACTTCCCTGTAACAGTTTGTATTGTGTTAAACCTTATGTTATGAAGTCTCATTTTGAGATGTAGTTCTTTCTGAAATAAAAAAAATAGATAGCATATTTTCTCTGTGTAACAATAGTTATTGTGCATTTCTTTTAAAGCATGTGTAAAAGTTTCTTGTTAATTTTAGTTTTATGCATGTAAGCATTACTTGAATATTATTCCTTTCAGAAAGAGGGATTTTTGTCAATATGTTCACTGTGTTTTAAATCGAATCAGAAAAAGCTGAAGATGATAGAGATATTTCACTTTGAAAGGTGACAACCACACAGACGAAGTTGCTACTTTTCATAAGGGCTTTTACTCCATATATCAATGTGTTTTAAGAGAGTCTTGGGTCAATAATACCATGCTTTAGAATTCCCTAAATACATATTTACACAATAGACCTTAAAATATATTAGTCTATCATGTCAGCTCCTGTACACTTCTATCAGGGATGTTTTATGTCCTTAACATATGATACAATAAAACTTTATTTTATATAGCATTTTTCATACAAATTGTATCCTGGAATGCATAGTGGGGTTAAATAAGACTTCCACAAGGTTAAAATTAAAAAAAAAACCTGAAGGGCGCAGGAAAATTAAAGGCTTCGCATAGGAAATATTTATTTATCTGAACAATGGGAATGTGAGCGGAGAGGTCGCCGAGCTGCGAGAGCCTCTAAGTCCAATCCGAGCAGCCAAGGATCCTTGGAAATGGAAAGGTTACGTGAGGAAAGCCTGGTTCCGTGTGAATAACGAAGGTGGAGAGGGCACGCCTTTATGAAAGCTGGAGGAAGCGGAGTGGCTCCTGGAACAAAGAGGTTGAGAACAGGGAAATGTGGAGTCACTTCTTTGTGGTGGGAGCAGTAGGAGAAAGGAGGGAAGGGACGTTGGAGGGGGAGCAAGAGCCCGAGAGCAGCACGTCTTGGGTGGATGAATGGGAGCAGGACAGCGAGCACCCAAGGTGTTGAGCTGCTCTTCCAGCAGGGGCTCCTGGCTCCCTGCCGGCTGTCTCCTGGATCTCTAGGCACAACAAGATGACACGAAGACAGCTCTGCTTGGAATTTTCCTGGCTTTTATCAATTTTTTTTTCTTTTATTTTTTTTTTTTGGTCACCCTATTAATGTAAATTAAGTAAGTCTTTTTTGTACGTGATAATTATAGATAAATGTATTTAAAGTAGATCTGGATTTTGTAGTCCTCAGGAAAAAGAGGAAGAGCAATTTTTTCCCCCCATCTCTGTCATGTGTTCATTTTAATGAGCAATTTTAAAAAATTGAAAATAAAAGAGGAAAATGAATAGGTGTTGAACCAGCCTGTGATATGTAAATGCCAACTAGTAATTACCTAAAACCTCAATTTTCGTTCTGTTTCATCTTGCAAAACATTTCATTTCCAGAGAGTGAAAACACGTAATTTGGCTCTGCCGGCGGCACAGCGACTGCTTGTGGGGCCGCTGGGGGGCGAGCGAGCTCCGCGCTCCCCTTCCCTTCCCTTCCCTTCCCTTCCCTTCCCTTCCCTTCCCTTCCCTTCCCTTCCCTTCCTTCCCTTCCCTTCCCTTCCCTTCCTTCCCTTCCCTTCCCTTCCCTTCCCTTCCTTCCCTTCCCTTCCCTTCCCTTCCCTTCCCTTCCCTTCCCTTCCCTTCCTTCCCTTCCCTTCCCTTCCCTTCCCTTCCCTTCCCTTCCCTTCCCTTCCCTTCCCTTCCTTCCCTTCCCTTCCCTTCCCTTCCCTTCCTTCCCTTCCCTTCCCTTCCCTTCCCTTCCCTTCCCTTCCCTTCCTTCCCTTCCCTTCCTTCCCTTCCCTTCCCTTCCCTTCCCTTCCCTTCCCTTCCCTTCCCTTCCCTTCCTTCCCTTCCCTTCCCTTCCCTTCCCTTCCCTTCCCTTCCCTTCCCTTCCCTTCCCTTCCCTTCCCTTCCCTTCCCTTCCCTTCCCTTCCCTTCCCTTCCCTTCCCTTCCCTTCCCTTCCCTTCCCTTCCCTTCCCTTCCCTTCCCTTCCCTTCCCTTCCCTTCCCTTCCCTTCCCTTCCCTTCCCTTCCCTTCCCTTCCCTTCCCTTCCCTTCCCTTCCCTTCCCTTCCCTTCCCTTCCCTTCCCATTTTCCCTTCCCATTTTCCCTTCCCATTTTCCCTTCCCATTTTCCCTTCCCATTTTCCCTTCCCATTTTCCCTTCCCATTTTCCCTTCCCATTTTCCCTTCCCATTTTCCCTTCCCATTTTCCCTTCCCATTTTCCCTTCCCATTTTCCCTTCCCATTTTCCCTTCCCATTTTCCCTTCCCATTTTCCCTTCCCATTTTCCCTTCCCATTTTCCCTTCCCATTTTCCCTTCCCATTTTCCCTTCCCATTTTCCCTTCCCATTTTCCCTTCCCATTTTCCCTTCCCATTTTCCCTTCCCATTTTCCCTTCCCATTTTCCCTTCCCATTTTCCCTTCCCATTTTCCCTTCCCATTTTCCCTTCCCATTTTCCCTTCCCATTTTCCCTTCCCATTTTCCCTTCCCATTTTCCCTTCCCATTTTCCCTTCCCATTTTCCCTTCCCATTTTCCCTTCCCATTTTCCCTTCCCATTTTCCCTTCCCATTTTCCCTTCCCATTTTCCCTTCCCATTTTCCCTTCCCTTCTCATTTTCCCAATACAACTTTGAGATTTCAGACTTTGTAGGCTTCTAGGTTCTCTCACAACAGAACTAATTCCAGGGATCTCGTATGGTTTCTTAAAAATTTCAGTGGAATCACAGGAGCGTTGAAGTTTTTCCTCTGTGCCGACCGACCTGTGAAATATGAATTCCACAGGAATTCCAGGGCCCAGAACACCGAGCTGGGAAAAGGCTCGTCCTGGGAGAAGGCAACTTGTGTTTGCGAGCATTGTGTATGTGGTGTCCCAGGACCCCGACTCCGAGCGCTCTGCCTGGAATCTCCAGGAGCAGCGCCTCTTTAGTGAGATATATGGCTTCATAATTAGCTCCTTGCATTTTTTCATGAGTGCTAGCATCAGCGTTCTATGATGTGTTTCCCTGATTAACAGCTGCTTTGCAACTCTTTCCGTGTGCCGCCGATAACCATATTTGTCAAGTTAGTCCTGGCAGGGCGCTGATTTCTTACTAAAACGCAGCATTTCTGTTTCAAGGGGTTTTCTTGTTCATCGCGGCGCCAGGCTTTTAAGTCAGCCCTTGTTAAAACGTAAGTTGGCTTTAGCCTGATGCTTGTTAACAGGATTCTGGGTATCTCCTTTGGAGTAGGAGTGCAGAAACCTTTCACAGACAATTTAATCTTCGGAGCCGTGCGAACACACAGCCGTACACTGAGGGGGTGTTGCTGTAGGCTCATATATTGATCAGTTCCGTTTGCCCTATAGCCGTGGCCTTCTGCTCCGGCTGAAATAAGTTGAGTGTTTGTTGATAGTGCCATATTATTATTTTTTAATACACCGGGGGAAAAAAAAAAAAAAAATTAATTCCAACTTCTTTTACATACGTCATGTATATTGCCGGTGTTGATTGCTTCCGCACATGTAATGTAAACTAACTGTGCATAGTTCATGGCCTGTGCCGCCTCTGCTTAATGAAAAGAAGTGTTGCATTTAAACAGATACAGATCCACTCAGAAAGACAAAATACCAGCCCTTGCAACGTATAATTCAGACCCAACCTTTACATCACAGGTCATCTCAAAGTCTCAGTCTATCAGCAAATGCTCTTTAGTAATAACCCACGGAGGGTTCCCACTACTAGGAAATCTATTAGAGCTCTTACGGGCTGTGCTCCCGGTGGCTTTTGATTCTGTTTTCCGCATGGAACTGTTACCAAGTCCTGTGGAACTTTTATTGATGAAGGTGCTTCTGTTGTACATTTTCGTTAGCTGGTTGATTGTTTGGGGATTTTTTTTTTTTTTTAAATTTTTTTTTGAGAGGGTAGAAACAGGACATTCGCCACAGCATTTTAAATTGCATATTTTATTTTCCTAATGCTGGTAACTGGTAAAGTAGCTTAGTTTGCTTTGTTGGAAACCCTGCAGCTTTGAGCACAATGAGGCTGGTTTTACCTTCCCCATTAACTCAAAGGGGAGGGAAATTAGGAATGAGGGACCTTGGCTATAACGTCAAAGCTCTGTGCTTTGGCCCAGAATTTCACCAGCCTGCTGCACTCCCACAACATGTGCAATAAAGTTCCTGCCTCCATTTTATATCGTTGACATTGAAGCTGAATATTTGGCCTGAATTTATGTAATTTGGCCGCACACAAATATAATCCGCGAATAGTTACATTCGTCTTCTAATTAGAAAATCAAACTGTAGGACAAGCCCTGCTGCAGGATTCCACCCACCACCACCCAGCCAGAAATATGTCTCCGTGTGTCATATCGCTGCAAGAGAAGTGGTGGGATAGCAAGTTTATGGAATTAACTTGCTTTTAAAAGCCAAACGCACTGTTTTGCATTAAGAGAAATCCGTACCTGGCCCTCTAGGCAAAACTAGTTTGCTGCCCAGCGCTTGCTGGCAATCTAAGAATCAGAATAGGGACACAATGCGCGGGTTTTTTTGGTGGTGTCCTAGTGCTGTAAAAATTTGGAGAAGTGTTGCAAATGATACAGAAATAGTAGGGAACAATGTCACCAGCTGAGTCAGAGTGCTATTTGCTGCATGATTTTTTTTTTGGCTGTGCACAGGACTGCAAAGTCTCATCTTCCTCCTCCTTTTTCTGTTGTTTAAATTATGGACTGCAGCTGCCCTTGTTTGTGCAAAGAGAATGATCCATAGAAGGTAGGAGAGTTCTCGTGTATGTTTGTTTGAAAATATTGGCATTTCGACATGGCCAGAATTGCTTCATAAGTCGCTCACGTATACAAGATGAATTATAAAAATGGAGAAGTTTCAGCTCAGCCTATGGGAGGAATGTTCAGAGGGAAATGCTAACGCAAGAATGAGAAATACAGGATTATCGGGAGGAGGAATACACGTCCAGAGTTCGTTTTTATGAAGTTTGTTGTTGCCTGTAATTTTATTTTGTTGTAAGATTAAAAACCTTGTGAATAACAGAGGACGTGATGCAGGGGAGAGATAAAACAGAAGTTTATTTTGGAGTGAAATTTACTACTGAAATATTTACATTTTTACAAGGCAAAAATAAGCTTTAATAAAGAGATAGAATCGATAAAATGTTCACGTGGTTGTGATTGGAATAGCACGATGAAAAATACTGCTTCTTTCTTATGGGGTTTTTTTAATGCTTAAAAAGTGATGGTTGACTGTGAGAACGGGCAGAATTTCAGGTCTTCAGGCCCTTTGTGTCTGTGTCTCTGGCTCATTCCATGTGGGAGGGAGCGCCGAGGAGTTTCTGAAGAAACAAACAAGTAATTATTGTTAGAAGGGAAGTGGTTTTGATACGTTCACATATCTGTTGGTCTGCTCACTTGGGCATCTTTCTTATTCAGCATATTACCTTAAGGTTATTAGTTTGGGTGCTTTAGATTTCTGCTTCTGGCGTAGCAGTAGCAGCACAGTTTAAATCCCTGATTTGCCTGTCACCTGCGTTTCAGCTGGAGACAGATCAAGTGCACATAAATGAAACCGAAGTGTGCTTTATGTGGGGTGTTTTGCTGCAGGATTTTATGGTTCAGAATTACTGAATGTAAACTTAAGGGGAAAAATGAAGGAAAATAAGAAAAGGAAAAGAATTAGAAATACCTGTTCATTTTATCTGCCCAACTTTGACGTGTGCGGGGACTTTGTCAAATTCCCGTTAAAATAAATATGTCAGCTTCATCTCTCTCCCAAATTCATTTATCATGCTTTTTTAAAAGGTGTTTTCTGCTTTACCTGATGTTTAAATTGGATTCGCTCGTTTATGCTGTTCTTTGCTGTATCCCCCATGTTTTTCTTAAATGAATTAGTAATGACAGCGTACTCCATCATACCCTCTCTACAGCCACTTTAAGGGAAGCCTGGTGATCTAAACCTTTTAACCTATTAAAGATGATTTTCCCCAATTGAATCAGACCCACCACAGGTGTAATAACTAATCATTTAAACTACACCTGCTATTATGTATTTTTAAGCCATTATGCGTGTTGGATAGATGATAATTCATGTTTATTGCATTGTCCAATGGATCCGTTTTGCCTACACTAGCCTGATTAATGTATTTAAAGAAATAAGAGATGCAATTTAAAAGAAAAAAAACATTGATGGAATGCACTGAGGAGTACATTGAAAGTGCCATTAAACCCATCAGAACTCTGCTCTCTGACCAGAAATGCGTAGTTGAAGGGTTTGATTCAAACACGAAGTGAAACTTAGTGATTTCAGTAGTGATGCTGTTTTTTTCCTTCTCCTTCTGTTGTGAAAAGTTCTGAAAACCTTTTTGAAACTGAATTCCAGAAACTGTATTTCAAGATTATCTCTTCAAGACCTACCTAACATTTACCACCATTTGAGGAGGTTTGTGCCACTCTTTGGGGAGAAAAACCTCTTCCGTGCATGGTTATTTTTAGCTCTAGAGGAAGGAAGTCATCTTTTCCACTAGTTCACATGGATGTGTCCATCTCCTAAGCGCTGTTAACTTCAGGCAAATTATTCCCCTCGATGCCACAATCAGAACAGACGTCTTTGTATAAAAGTAAAGTGAATCGGGTCTTTTTCACTGTGCAGCAACACACACTGATGTGTGTAATAGGATAGGAGAACATGTGAAAAGTACCGTATGAAGGAAAAAATCAAATACCTTTCACTGGCACTAAATGGAAATGGAAAAAACTAATGACGTTGTCGTTGATGCCATTGAGTATTATCCCACACTTTAGCCTTTGTTTGAATAAGTGGTTTGTTTTAAGTGCTATGTGACCTTAAAGAAGGATGTAAAGTGAATCTTTAGACTGAAGTAATCTGTGATTTCTGCTGCTGCGAAACAGAATTTTAACCACTCATCTTCACGCGTATGTCATGAAAAGTGACTTTTTTTGTTACGTGATCCAAAACATGTGAAGTCATGACAAGCTGAGGTTTATTTATTGCTTTCATTAAATTGGAATGATGGCAGAAAAGTCCTTCATCTCTTAGAATTTGCAGGGAACTTGAAGTCACATGTAAAGGAAACATTCTTACTAGCGAGCATACTGTTAGGGATGATATGTGTTGTCTTGAGGTTACCCTTGATAGCAGCCAACGTAGGTAAGAAGATCACAATATTAATGGCGGAAACCCCTCAAAATCTTACTGGAGATTTTTGTACAGGTTGAGCTGCTCCAGCGGTATGCAGCAAGAAACTTCTGGGATGGAAAACTGTAATTGTGCTGTGTGACTAGATTTGAGCTACAAATTCTGATCCTTGCTGAACCGTTCCTGAAAGTTGGATCGGTGTCAAATCCAGACAGTCTCCCTGTGTAGGGCACAATTAGAAATTTGACCATTCCTAACTTGTATCTTTTCTCTCTTTCCTTTCTCCAATCCTCCTACCCTCATCAGATTGTGACAGCCGTGAAGTTTTTACAGAATCCACGAGTCCGCCAAAGTCCTCTTGCAACTAGAAGAGCATTTCTGAAGAAGAAAGGTATGGACACTTAAGTTTGTGTTCTCAGTGGTAATGAGGGAGCTTGACTTAGCATAAAGCCAAAATGTATTGCTAGGGGAAATTAGATGTTAAGGACAAAGCAAGTAAGTAGTCTGTCTCAAAAATAGATTTGAAGTTGGTAAGAAATGTCAGTCTCTCTTCTTCCAAACTAACTAGAGCAATATTGTCACCAGATGTGGAATTGTAGAATACCGAAGACACACTGGAAGTTCTTGGGTTAACTATTATCAGCTCTTTTCTTTGATGAGGACAGTTTGGACTTGTGGACTAGTTGGTCAGTTCTACCCTTAGTGACATTGGTTTTAGAGTGACCAGCTTCTAGGTGAAAAGGTCGAATGTTCCTGAAGAGAGCCAGAAAGAAGAATGAAGGGCGAAGGACTTGGTGGAAGTAAACAGGGTCAGGTTAAGGTCAAGCTTGGGATCAACCTGACTTTCAGGCTGAAATGGTAAACTACTGACTGAGTTTAGCCCTTTTCTATAGCAGGGGTAGAACAGATCCTGACAAGTCCTATATTGCCTTAGACAGATGGAACATACTTTGGCTGTTGCCTACTGAGAATTTATTTTACTTTCTGACTCACAGCGGAACTATCTTTTGCTCTTTTTTTTTTTTCTTTCTAAAGTTTTTAGTCCACAACTTACAGTGCATTTCAGGTGAAGTTCACTCCATATTATGCTACCCTCCCGGGACCATATTGCTTAGATCCTTACTGCAAGGCGTAAATAATAAGGACACTCTTACCTTGGAGTTAATTACATGCACAATGGAGCACTTTAAGCAATTGGAATGATACTGAAAGTACAAACTCTGAACTTCAGAGGGGAGTGACCCACTTATACATTGAAGTCAAACGTACTTCAGGGTACATCAAATTCTGCAGCTAAAGATCCTGAGTTTTGGAAAGTAGGGAAGCCTATGAAATACATGTTGTGTTGGGTTATGTTATGTTACTCTGGTTGGGTTTATGAGCTGCATATTGAGATGCCTGAGACCTGATGTCATGAGACGGAGAGTTTGGGTATGTGCACGACTTTGTTCATCTTGAATAACAAAGGACCTAGAAGGGAATGGCAGCCTTGTCTTTTAGCAATGATGTCATGACAAGTAGTTCATGGGTACATCATTGTGAGTGTGATCCTCACACGTCTTGTCATAGTGCTCGTTAGAGAACATTCCGATCACATAGGTATGTTGCTTGCCCTGCCGTCAGGATGGCATTAAAATTTGGAGCCTTTTGGCCGCTCTGCTCCATGAGTTTTTCCTTGAAATATGTGGACCTACAGGGAGTAATTAATCATAAAAGCTTGGGGATTTCAGCTCTATCATCGAAGCAATGAAGCAAGGGAAAGCTGAGCCTAAAAGCTGTGCTGATTACCCGGGGTAACCTGATACAAAATCTATTGTTGCCGAGAGATCCTTAGCCCCGAGTATATCGTGCAATATTATAACTGCCTGATCTTCTTCTGTGCTGACAATGACCAGTTATTCCTCATTTTCTCTCTCAACACAGCTGGGTTAGAATTTCATTTGCAGAAGGTATTTAGAGCAATTTAGAGACAAATGTCTCTAGTGTTTGCTCTGCACTTCCCCACCGCAGGCTTTGCTGAACAGTTTTTAGTATCAGGAGCTCCATCTAATCTGTTTAATTTTAATAAATCCCTGACTGGGAAAAGAGGAAGGGTGGGGAGATGGAGGCACAGAGAAACTGTGGCCCGTCTAATACTTCATATGTATTACTTGGCTAATAATTACTAAAGACCAGAAATGGTTTGGTAGAGTAGTTTGTTTGTTCCTGTTTGTTAATTAGCCCTTCTTCCCTTTGTGCTAATTGTTTGTTTGAAAACTTCACAGTAGGAAACAGGAAGGAGCAGGGTCCAGTAGTGCCTGTACCCAGCAAGTCACTGGAAATACGACCGTATGGAACTGACCGCTGAGGTCAGCAGGGATGGAACTGGAGTGTTAGCTGTGAGTGAGCCTTCAGGTCCTGCAATCCCAACTTTGCCCAAGAAATTTCAATTCTGAGATTTGCAGAGATGGTTCTGCCTGGAATTATGACTTTTTCTTCTTTTTAGCATGTATCTCCTTCCTAAAAAAAGGCCAATCAAATTTTATTTCCATTTATTATTATTTAACATTTAATATAGGAACTGAGTTTTGTGTAGCACATTTCAGTGCAGTGAGAAATTAAAGTTTCTTCAGGATCATCAGCTGGATTGGGCTTGGTTTCTTGTGAAACAGTAGTTGCAGAGGCTGAAAGTCGCCTTTCCTGGTTACCTGCAGGTCAGGGCTTTGTTGAACTGCTCTCTCTGGAACATGGGATGATAGTGTTGATGACAGTTGGGAGAGCGAGGGTGTCTTAGATTTGCGAAGGGCCTTTCAAAAGTTGGATGAGATTTCTCTGTTGTCTTAAGCACTTTTAAACTCCCAAATACAGAGGCATTAATGAGAAACATGAAGTTATTAGAATCATTTATCATTTTCTTTGAAGCTTACACTGGCATTTTGTGTAATTTATGACATTTCCTCCTTTTTATCATGAACTTCTTCAGATGAAGGGAAAACCAGCTGTTTCCCCTCAGAGTATCTGAAAGAAAAGAAAGGAAGAAAAGACGCTGTTTGTTTTTTGTCCAAGTCGCTGATTCTGCTGATGACATGCCACAGAATCAGCGGCGCCTTGGGAGTAATTAGACAGCATGTGGGGTTTAAACCCTTGTGGAAATGCGTCTGTCATCTAACTGTTGTGCCTCAGATGTCCTGTAGTGCTCAGTTACCCATCCGGTAACTCATGTGGCTTGTTAATTTTGCGTACTCCGAATCCATAACTTCTTGCAAGATAGAGAATGGGGCTGGAGATGCACTGTCTGTGTGGAGCTCTTGTTTTTGAGGTGTTAGTTTTTTGAGACAGGTGAGGGAAGAAGTGAGAAGTTACAGACTTATCGTGCAATCTTGGTTGAAGAACTTAGTTGCTTATTCTCTTCATCTATAAAATGAATACAGTAATGCCTTCCCAGAGTGGGATTTGGGGAATGGACAAAAGCATATGAGGAGCTCAGAAATTACAGTGATGGGAGAACAGAAGTGCATTAGGGCAAGTACATGTGTAATTGTTGAGATATATTGGGAAAGTGTTCACAGATAAGGTTTGGGCGATCTGCAGAAGGTATGCTACCTGGATCGGTCTTTGGTGTATCTATGTAATAAAATGGGCTACCTGCTTCTAAAAGCAGTCGCACTCTTGCTCGGTGAGACGCGTTGCAGATTGTTGGAAGCATTGCCCTGTTACGTGTTGTATCTACTAATCTGTTTCGTTACTTTGGCTGCTAGGAAGTGAGTTGCTACACAAGGTTTTCCTGTAAGGCTTGCTCACTTTTTTACAGTGCATCAGAGTTCCAGAAAATTTTGCCAGTGTCAAGATGCCAGGCCGTGATGATTTCTGAAGAGATGAATGAATTATTTAATTGCACATGGCCATTCCCAGTCAGTGCTCAAAGACACTTCATTCACTGGAAACAAATGCTGTCAGCCCCGGAACCTCCAGTAAAAAAATGACTTAATTTTCTTCCTCTTTCTGTAGTCTGCATTCTTGCAAATTGAAGACTCCTTCTTTGCCAAAGAAACCCAAATGGATCACCTTGAGAACCTGAGCTAAGGGGGCGCAGCCCACTGCTGGAGGACTTTAAGGAAGTAAATTCTTCAGCAGATTTCAATTTAACCCTCTTTTATTACTTTTCTTTTTTATAATTTAAGTCCATTTCATGAGGCAGTTTGCATGTCCTTGAATGAAATCTCGTTACCATGAAAGCTTTTTTAGCATTGATTTCATAACAGTCTTAATTTAATAGTGCCATCATTACTCAGAAGCCCTGAGAGTGAGGCCCTAGCTTTCCAGGTCACTGACCTTTTAATTACAAACCTTGTTCTGATGGCCAGGTTATCGACTGGACGGCTCCCAACTCCTGCCCCCAGCATGGAGATGAAAATAACTGCCTTTCCTCCCCCGCTTCCAGAAAAGGGAGGAAAAGAAAAGTAACCTCTTGTGTTTCCAAAATTAATTTTCTCCTTCGGCCTTTCTTTGTAATTAATTCTTTAACATGTCTCGGTGAAGCTCAAACATTTTCTACAAAGCTTTTTCCTAGAGAAGAAAAGGCAATGCAAGCCAAGAGAGTCCAGGGACAACTCATACAAAAAAATACAGCTAGTAACCTGTGCTCTCCAAAAACCCCTTTGGGACAAATTTCTATGGCCCTTCAAACTGTCTGCTTTTGTAGAAAGGACCGTGTTTGGTACGAAAATGTGTGCTTAGGCTGTAAGTAGACCCTTCGAGGGATGCTGGACAACTTGCTCTTCTCTCAGGAGCTGCTGGCAGGATGTGGATTTCAGAGGTGATGAAGGGCGTAAGCAAGTGCTTGTCCTGTTTTGTACTTGTCCTGTTTTGTACTTGTTTTCTAGCTGTCTAGTGGGTGTTCTGTGCCCAATGCCTGCACAGACCTTTGCACTTAAAAAGGTACAAGTGAGATCGGGAACTCAGATACTGATAACAAAAAATTACTGCAGGAATAGTCTTGAATATTTGAAGCATCTGGAACAAATTACTGTAACGCACAGTGAGAGAAAGTTCACTAGCATAGGTAAAACCAGGCAGGGAGAGCTTTCTGATTATTACAGAAGTCTGGAACAGGTATTCAAGTAGCGTAGAGTCAGTTCAGCAGCTTGTGAGACTTACAGAAATGACTGTACAGGTTAAACGGAAGTCAGTGCATTCTGCATTTTCGTAATGCATCATATCCAGTAACCACTGAAACTTTGCAGCTGTTTGCATGGAGCATGTTTGACGATGTGTATAGGGTTGTGTAGATGTCACCGTGCTCTCCACTAAAACCCGTCCACCTCTCAGGTTGAGGACAGCAGCTGCTTAGCATCACTACATGGATTTTGGGAGAAGAAATGAAGAGTACTTTACCTAAGTGATCTTGCAGAGGGAGCTTTAGAGATAGAGAGTTTACTTACTGAATGAAATAACTCTGATTCTTGAAAAGCACTATGGGATAATAATAATAATAATAATAATAATAATAATAATAATAATAATAATAATAATAATAATAATAATAATAATAATAATAATAATAATAATAATAATAATAAAAATAATTGCTAAAGATGCCTTAGCCCCTGTTTATGAATTTGAAAGACAGATGTGCCTTATAGTATTTTGCTTATTTTGCTGAAGAAAAATATTTCCTACACCTGCTCATGCCACCAGTTTGTGCTTCTGGTGCTGCCCATCCAAGTTTTGGGTCAATACAACCCTGCATAAATAGGGAAATCTGCTTGTCTCCTAGTGAAATTACTAGAGATCTGAAGAATGAGGAACCACAGTTCCTATCTGAATCAGCAATATTGTGGTCACATCCATTTCTGGCATTCTGCTATGCTTGTCCAGTGCTGGTAGCGTTCAACATACAGGGAAGATTTCCACTGCTGGAGTGTCATAATCCAGAACAACAGATGTGCTCATGATCCAGAAATTAGTTCTACAATTCTATGTTTTGTATTAGTTGCCTTCTTTTTTCTTCCTGAAAATGATTGAGAAGCTCTATCCATCTGCTGTGAAGGAGACGTCTCCCTGTCCTGCCAGTCTTCCATCTGTATATCTGTCACTTGCTGTTCAGCACCAGCCCATTAATCATGCTGACTGCCTTCCTCTATCAATTTTACCACTGTTTGTGTTATCTGGATTTGTCGTGAGCTTTACGGATTTTCTGGGCTTCTTTGGCAAGAAGAGGCCTGCAGCAGTAGTGCTAACAAATGCGATAAGCTGATCAGCCCTAGGACATCCCGGGGAATCAGATAGGGCTACTCTTTGGAGCCGTCAGGAGGATTGGAAGAAACACTTTATAGCTGATAGAAAGCCTTCACTGTCATTCCTCGAGATTTGGAAGGAAGCTTGGGAAAAGTAATCTATTTAGTTCCTGTCCACATGGAGGAATCGACTCCTGTCTCATCTTTGACTCTTGTCCCAGTCACTGGTGATTCAGGAGAGAGCAGAAAAGCACCTGACGTGAGTTCAGGTGTAAGTAGCCATGTGATGTAGGTACAGAGCCGGGCAGCCCTTTGGGTTTGCTCCCTTTTGATGTTTCTAATAGCTAGATGATTAAGAAAAGTATGCACATGCCGTGTTTGATAGAAGCTATGGCTGCTTTCAAGTGGGTTTATTATTTTAGAAGAATGTGTTACTCGTTGTACATTTCATTGTTTTATAACAGTTGGTTTTTATAGCTCAGTGGTATCTAGAAACTAGGTCGAACAATACAGTTGCATCACACTGCAAATTCTGTGATTTGGAAGCTTGTTTTCATATGAAATAGGGATTAAGATTTAAAATCACGTAGTTTTCATAAAAAATGAAATATTATAGAGATCACTCACTATTGGTTAGACCACAGTCTTTAATATTGTAACTGATAATAAAAGAGATTGCTACAATAACATATGTACTGTGATAGTACAGTAAAAATATTTGGAAAAAATAGTTTTGAATTGCTATGAAATAATTACTTACCTCCAGGACATTTTGGGATTTTTTTAAGAAACACTTTCTGTATGAAAAAAATTATGTTCTAGAGGTTTGTTAATGAATTCTACTTGGACCTAAAGATTTCTTCCATAGAAGTGCTTTTCACTAGCAGGGAAGCACTTTGTTACTTGGGTAGCTCCAACAAGCTTGTTTTCTTGCACTGTTATGTACTTGGTTTGGCTGGAATCCTCTAGACTACTGGCTCTGACCTCAATGTGTTGCTAACACGAGGAGAAAGGCCTACATGGGTCTTTTTAAAGGGAGGAGAAAATAAGAAGTCATGGAAAAGTTAAGGATTAGTAGTCTTCACAGTGTATTGGTTAAGCAAGATTAACGGGCTTTGATACAAGCTCTGGTATTCAGTATTAAATACATAAACATCTTGGTGACTTCAGCTTTGGTTTCTGTGCGAGGTGTTGAGAAGGTGCAGCACCAGAGGGACCTTTTTGACATTTAAATCGTGTTGTGAAGAAGACATGGAGGAAGCAACTCTCAAATTTTGCACCCTTTAAATACCTGTACGCACGTATATGTTCTGTAACAGAGGAGACAAGTCACATTAGTGACTCTCCCTCCAGGCTCAACCTGCAGTGATCTCGAACTGTTTAGATCCTTACTCCATAGAAGGAGGGAGGTGATTCATTTCCAGTATGCTGGATAAAAAGTCTGCTACATCTCCTGTTTCTATGGGCCACAGAATTCCTCGCAATTTCAGAGAACAGTCCACAATCACCTTTACTGTGTTTTCATAGCTTGAAAATTTTATTAATAAATTGGAACAGACTGGTTTGGTGCCTGGGAAGTTGTGCATGCTACAAAATATTCATTGTAAGCTTAATTTTAACAAATAATTGGAATGTCATGGGTTTAATGATGTCTCTCCACTTGGCGATCTGACAGTAACTATGTAATGTAAAAGAGCCGTTAAAAATGGCTTTGCAAAATTAACTGCCATTGCTCACTGAATGTGTTTTGAGGCATATCTGCCTTGTTTACTGCCAAAATAATATTTCCATTCCTGGTAGTATTGAAAAACCAATATGATTACGGCAGAGTGAGCTGAAGTCTATTCTAGAAGACACTACTAAAGTAGTCAGTTATATTCTGAGTCCTGGAATTGTTAGCTTTTGTGATGGGCAAAAAAGACCCATACGCTAAGACTGACCTGTAAATTTAATAATTTATTTATCATGTTTTCGAGTGAAAGTAGATGCGGAGTGCCAAAAGAAAGTAACTTCTGTAGTTAGAATCTAAGAGCAGACATTGGCGATCTGAGATCTGACTACGTGCTTGGCTTTGGGCAAGTTACAGCATGTTCTTACCTTGCCCATCTATAAAATTGGGTTAATTACCACTTTTGCGTTATTGACTTAGTAAGATTTATGTTAGCCGTGTTTATAAACTGCTTTGATATGCTTGTGTTGGAGTTCTTGGTGCTGCAGCGTGTGGTTTTTGAAGTTGCTTGCTGCAGTAAAAACCACGCTTGCAGAGAGGCTGAGAATTTCCTTCCATCGGCTGCGGATGGGAGGGGAGAGCTGCGAGCTTTAGAATGTCAGGATGTCAAAGCTCAGGCAGATTGCGTGCAATCCTAATCCAGCCCTGCAGCTTTGACCTTTGAAGCAAACTTCACCTTGAGACAGTTGAAGAAATCTATGTGCATTTGCATAAAAATATTTTTGTGATAGAAGGAATGTGCTCTTCGTGGTCGTCCAGCCCAGGGTTTCTCCACAGTCTTCCTGGAGCAGGGAATTCAGTTCCTCATCTGCACTGTGACTGAACCTGGTATTCTAAGCTTGAAGAGGCAGCCTTCTGTCTTGGGGCTAAAACACGGGGTGTCGTTAGGATAATCTGCATTGCTTTTCTGCTGAAATCCGTCTCAGACCTAATGATACTTTCCTGCTAGGAAAGATAAAATAAGTTCCTGTGTGAGGTAATTCTCTACGTTCTCTCAGACAACATATCTACCCTGTTTAAAACCATGTCCAGGGTGCCCATGAATGTGAAATCCTACTGTTTGCTTTTCTGCTACACACTGTTCCCTCTTAATTTTAATCTGGAGTGTAGTCATTCTTTCGTTAGCTAAAAGGAGAATATAGCCTTTGGTTCATTCTTTCCTGTTCTTTCTGATGGAACCTGGTCCAGACAAGGCTGTGCTCCCCTAGGAGGAGAGCAGAGATTTCATTCTCAATGAAATCTGAGGCTCTCTGAAGGAAAAAGCTGTTGACTTTGTCATACAGTGCAAATGTGCATTGCTTTTAGCAAGACAATAAAGGGTAAATGGGGTGATCTCTGCTCCTGTGGAGAGGTCGGGTGGTTACATTACACAATCTTCTGGAGCATCTTGCAGCAAATACATGGGTTATATTAAAAGTTGCAATCATATCATTTTTTAAAAGTAAATTGCTGACCTTATGCAGTGGAATCAGCTTTATTGAATTTCGCCAAAAATGCGTTTATAATCCCCCCCCGCCCCCGCATGCACATGATATTCATGTCCTTGCTGCCCATGTGGAAATGTCCCTTTTTATGGTGATAAAATTAAATTTGTCTTTGTCTCAGCCTAGCCTCACCTTTTAAGATTCCAGCCTTAAGAGACACCAGTGGATATCTGTACCAGAGAATGAAGATGGGCAATATCCCTGCATGGATGGCTGCCTGATTGTGAGCCAACTGCCACGGAACAAATAAATAAGCTTTTCACATTTAGAGGACAAATAAAGCTGAGGACAGGTGAAATATGGGTATTTTTCTGTGAGTGTTGTGGCCTTAGATAAGTAAGAATTTAGCGCTGGAAGTACTTACACTTGGCTTGTTTTTTTTTTTTTTCAAATTGCCACACAATATGAAATGTGAAATCCAGAAATAATTATTGTGCTGCTTGTGTAATACAGTGCTACATGTCCTCCTTCGGTAATAACTAACCATAAAGCCCTCTCATCTTTGGTCACCCTACAGCCTCCTTCCTGAATTCTTTTGAGACAAAAAGGTGTTTGGCGGCACACTCCAGAATTTAATGAACGTATATCCCACATTTCTGTAGCATTTTGCATATCCAAAGTACTCTACAAATATTAACTGACTAAGCTAGTGACACCTCTTGTGGAATGGCAAGATTATAAGATTAATTTACTGTGCTTCTAATTACATTTTATCTTCTTGGTTAGACTCCTGCGTTCCTCAAACAGTTTGTAAACTCCAAATATCAGTGGGAAACTGAGAGAATAGCATCCCCGTTTTAGATGGGGAAACTGAGTCAGATGTATTAAGAACAGTTAGATCTGAGATCATTAAGACTCGCAGTATATATATATATATATATATATAAATATATAACCATACTGTGCCATACTGTCAGTGTAACATACTGATGTTTATAGCATTTTCAGTAAAATTACTTGAAGTGTTTTTGTGTTTATCCTCTCCAGGCCCCAGCTGCTTGACAGAGTGGGAGGTTAAGCTAGCTTTATTCAGTAAAATCGATGCAAACCGTCTGAGTAAACGGAGGGGCAGCTTGGCCCTACGGTTTTAGCATGAATCCCTTCTTACAGCATCTCCCCCAGCTCGTCTTCCTTTTCATGTAGCATTTAAAAGGTTAGTTGCTCAGGTACAGAGAGGAATATCAGAGTATCATTTCTCCTGCTTTTCAAGTAACCAGGAGAATGCAGCTGTTAAACTCAGAAATATAAAATACATGTTTAAAAGATGACTCTGTATGTGTTTAAAAAAGAGAGCGAGAGAGGATTCAAGGGAACCAAAAAATAGCAGCTTCCATTACTGTAATTAAATGGCAGCATTTAACCTATCAGGCCGTTGCGTGTATGTGAGAGACGAGCAGGGAGCTGCATTTGAAATGATCACTGTCTTCCTTGGGGGATAGAGTAGTTAAATAATTTGTTTGTGAGGTGTGAGTTCAGTGTCGGGTAAAGCAAGTGCTTGAGTGTGTGTATCTCAAGCTCGGGATGGCTGTGTTTGCTGAGAACACCCTGGAGGTCGGTATTTACTGGCACATGCCCTGTCACTGGGAACACAAGCTGCTCTTGCCCATTTGTCTGGTTATCTGCGGAGTCAGGGCCTAACCTGGCCCCAGAGATTGTGTCATAAAAGGAGAGCTTCTTCCACTAGGCCACCTGAGACAGACAAGAGTAGCAGTGAAAGAAAACCAGGGAGGGAATGGGAGAAGAAAAGGATCATAGAATCACCAGGTTGGAAGAGACCCACCGGATCATCGAGTCCAGCCATTCCCACCAATCTCTAAACCATGCCCCTCAGTACCTCATCCACCCTCACCTTAAACACCTCCAAGGCCGGCGAGTCAACCACCTCCCTGGGCAGACTGTTCCAGTGCCTAATGATGTCTTCTCCCAAGTGACAGGGGACAGGACGAGAGGGAATGGCCTCAAGCTCCGCCAGGGGAGATTTAGGCTGGACACTAGGAAAAAATTTTTCACAGAAAGGGTCACTGGGCACTGGCAGAGGCTGCCCAGGGAGGGGGTTGAGTCACCTTCCCTGGAGGGGTTTAAGGGACGGGTGGGCGAGGTGTTAAGGGACATGGTTTAGTGTTTGATAGGAATGGTTGGACTTGATGATCCAGTGGGTCTCTTCCAACCTGGTTATTCTATGATTCTATGACCCTTTCAGTGAAGAATTTTTTCCTTATGTCGAGCCTGAACCTCCTCTGGTGGAGCTTGAGGCCATTCCCTCTCGTCCTGTCCCCTGTCACTTGGCAGAAGAGGCCAGCACCCTCCTCTCTACAACCTCCTTTCAGGTAATTATAGAGAGCAATGAGGTCTCCTCTCAGCCTCCTCTTCTCCAGGCTAATCACCCTCAGCTCTCTCAGCCGCTCCTCTTGTTCTCCAGCCCCTTCACCAGCTTCGTTGCTCTTCTCTGGACTCGCTCCAGAGCCTCAACATCCTTCTTGTGGTGAGGGGCCCAGAACTGAACACAGGATTTGAGGAGCGGTCTCACCAGTGCCGAGTCCAGAGGGAGAAGAACCTCCCTGGACCTGCTGGTCACGCCGTTTCTGATCCAAGCCAAGATGCCACTGGCCTTCTTGGCCACCTGGGCCACTGCTGGCTCATGTTCAGTCGCTGTCAACCAACACCCCCAGGTCCTTCTCCTCCAGGCAGCTTTCCAGCCAGACTTCTCCCAGTCTGTAGCTCTGCTTAGGGTTGTTGTGCCCCAAGTGAAGTTGGAATCTTCTAGCGAACTTCACCTGCTGCAGTGGGTTGTTCTATCTGGTCGTTCGACTTGTCGCTCTGGGGTGGGAGGGCTGCATCATCCCTGGGGGGCCAAGAGCGAAGCTGCTGCTCAGAGATTTGGCTCTTCAACAGCACTTAAAACAGTCGCTGCCCCTGCATCAGTGTTTCCCCTCTGCCTGGTGTGATTCCTGTGCTTCGAAACTGTAGCGTGCAAAATGATGTGGGGAGAGAGCGTCTGCAAAGTGCATCCTTGGCACTTTATCGCTGACCCCAACTCTGGGAAAAGCTCTTTGGGCACTCCTGTACGGTGGTGCCGATTCAGCTTTTGGTATCCCAGGAAGGAGACATGTTCTTCTGTATTTTATTCTTACCATTTTATTCAGTCCCTTTTCATTTGTGAGGCAATTATTTTGTGTAGGGGAGATTTCCTAGTCCTGAACTCCAAGAGAAATCCTTATACAGTATGAGTTGATACCATTAGGAAGTTTTTCATCTGCCTTACCTACTGAGATCTGACTTGTGTTATGTTGCAGCAACATGCCCATAAACGTCCCTTAATCTTCACTCCAGTTTCTGTGTGAATTCTGTGTAGCCACTCCCACTTTAACTCCTGGACTGGAACTTCCGTGAGGTGCTAGGAAACACCAGACAGCCTTCAAAAAAAGAGATGTTTCAGTATTTCAGTTTTGAATATTCAACCGCAGCGGATGGATGTTGAGGATGACATTTGGCCAAAATGAGACAAGAGAAAGCAGTGTATTTTAGCACCTAGTCAAAGCAAAAGTGTGAATTTGAGTCGTTGTGTAGTTTGATGAGAGTTAGAAACCTGGACTTATTTCCAATGATGATCTACAAGCAAAAAAGGAAAGATGTATATAACGTATGTATAGATTCTCAGACCTGCCTGTTAGGCTTTGTACATGATAATTGGCAGTGTCAGTCTCCAATGTTTTCCAAAGGATATTGTGAGATGTTATTCCTGTTTTACAGATGTAGAAACTGAGGCAGATGGAGGTTAAATGACCTCCGCAAGGTCAATAGCAAGGCTGGGAATAGAACCCAAGTGTGGAGAAGCTTTTTATTATACTAATAAGGAAACTCTGGAGGTGTGTTTGGCATGGTAATTGGAACCCTAGAGAACCGGAGGCAGTTAGATGCTCTGTGCCTATCCCGAGGGAGCAATGATGAAACTCCTTTTCTACCTTACCACTCCAGTTCTCTGTGTGTGGTCACACCATAGTTTTTCCACCACTTAACCTCGTTATTTTTAGTATCGTTAGCATTAGTCGTCCTTTGGACACTTAATCCAGACTCCTCCGATTTTCTCCAGAACTCTGCAGATCTGTTGAAGGCACATGGAAGAAAAAACTAACAATAAACAAAGCAAAAGATGAAAAATGATCTTTTGAAACTTCTGCTGTTTTGTTGATTTGTTCCCTAATGCTTTTTGTCTTCGCTCTTCTTTTATCACAAAGGGCCCTGCTTGAATCTTGGTTTCTTAAAAGTTCATTTGCTATTGTTTCTTTCTTCTCCACCCAAGATTAACATCCTGTGTGATGACATCGATGGTTGTTGTCTAAATGGATGCGTTGTAACCAACAAAACTGTGAAGGGTGGGTGGAGAAATATTTATACAGTTGTGTTAAAACTTACAAAGTAGGTTTGCCTTTTAAACAGAAGGTATTTCAACACTGTTATTGGCAGCATCAGCCTTTAATTTTACAGGTGGCTAGCTTTGTAGTAGCAGTCTGCAAACAATATTTTAATGGCATGTAAAAAAAATTCTCTAAAACAAAAGAAAGAAGAACAAGGGTGATTTATAATCTGTAATGAATACTTGCTGACATGTCTTTTTTATAATACTGTACTAGCATCTCTGGCTTTTGGGGGAGGTACAAACCAGATTTACCTGAAACATCTGTTCCATAATAATCAATGTTTTAAAAATTTGAGGAAAGTTTTGATAATGAAGTTCACTTCTGATGTTTTTGAAGTGCCATGTCCCAAACTGTTCTACTTTTGGAAATGCACTTGTAGAAGTTAATGTCCTCTCACCTTTATAGGATGTTTTTGTTGCATTTCCCAGTTTAATAGAAAGGAAATTTCATAGGCCTGCTGTGTAAGTTCCTTCATTTAGGAGTACAGTGTTTTCTTTCCAACTTGTCTTTCCTTGACATACAATGTTGGATGCTTTGGGTCTCGCTGCCTTTGGCTGTTTCTACACAGCTCCTGGCATAATACCTGCTCAGTGAATGCCTTTTGGGGTCGCTACGGAGTCTTATAATGCCAGTAATGTGGATTAGGAACCATCACCATGAGACTTTTTCTTTACAGGAATGACAGCAAGCATTTACAGATCACAGGTTGGGTATGCTTGAAAACTTACCTGCTTAGTGTATCTAACTTGTTTTCCAAGTTGTCAGTAATGGTAATAAATGATGACAGCACCATGGCTACTGGAGTAGCGTCTCTTCCATTATCTGGATTTTCTGCCATATACAGGCTTCTTATAAACAAACGTCAGAACCTTGTTTGTGTTCTATTCCTGATAAACTACGGCAGAATTGGCATCTCGGTCTTCAAAGCCTTCAAACTCCAAGATAGATATTAATTTGAAATAATTACAAATATGCAGAGGTTTTGGTTCTCTATGTAGTGTTCTCGCCTCTTGTGCTGGCTGAATTGGATGTCCTGTGTTCCTGTGTTCCAGCATTGACTTCTAGCTGTAGTCATACGCATTGTCTCTTCAGCAGTGGTGGTGCAGTAGGCAGGTGGACCTCTCTACCCTTGTCCCCTTGAAGGAGACTTTCTCTCTGGTGCAGTTCTGCTTGCGTGGTAATAGAAAGGAAAAGCTGAAGGGAGGAGACCTAACAACTCTAACAGGCAGATCTTCGGAAGAAGGTACCTGGAATTGAAGTGTGTCAGTGTTTTATGCATATGTTTGTCATGTAGCAAGTTGACAGGGCTTTGGAACAAAACTTCTGGTTCTGTAGTTCAGGTTATGGAGGAATTCTGGGCATGTCTTGTTTGATTCAGAGTCACGTCACTGTCTGCCTTTTACTTACTTTGAACCTTCTGTGAAGCAAAAATTTTGCGTGTTGAATTACACTGCCTGCTACCTGAAGATTTGATGTAGATCAGTTAAAAAATGAGGCATCCAAATCCTGCTAACTTTGTGACAGCACTGCATCTAACAGGACTTTAGCATTTCAGAATCCTGAGTTGGAGCTCCATTGTCCAGCCACTTGGTCCAGTATGTTGTTCCTTGTATTCTTCTCTTAGTGCTTTGAATCCTGAAATATATAGCTTAGTATTTGGAGCTTTTGCTTAAGGTATCCTTTCCAATTTTTTCTACATGGAACAGAGATACCATACTTGATGTAGGCGAGGAGCTTACTTAGCAATAGAAGACGAAGACCTGACCTTTCTTAGTACAAGTGACACTGTATTTTCCCTGCCTTGAAACTACAGTGAATACATTTTGCGCTGACTTATAATGCTGTGTTTTATGCTGTGATATGCTTTGTGATATTACAATGTCCTTTTGCCTTTGTGTTTGATTTTTTCCCCCTCTAATAATTTTTAGGGGGTGTGTTGTCAGGGAACAGGGGTATTTACCCAAAATACTCATAGGAGAAGGAGGCATTCTCCCAGCTGTCTGGTGCCTTGGAGAAGGATTCCTACACACTTCTCTCCTCCCATTAATCTTACTGCAATTTTTTTTTCTATATCTTTCCTGCTTGGTTTGAAATAGTATTAACAAGGGAGATATTTTTAAATAGAAAACAACTGGAAGGAAGCATATTTCTCTTTCTGTCTCTCATGTGCATACCCACACATGTTAATGCACAAACGTGAATGAGTGACTAGAAGCAACTTTTTCATTTTACATTTTGAGCTTCTTATATATAGAAAACTGAGAAGAAAAGTTGTAGCACTTGTTCCTGGTTTTTTTCCATTCCAAGACATGCTAAGCAAATCATTGCCCTTTATTATTCAGAGAGAAAATACTTTGATTCAGTTTTCTGAAGACAATACTCATTTCATAAGAATATTTAATCAGTAGAAAATAGGGAGGATTTAGTTTGTTTGTTTAGTATTTAACCAAGTGAATAAGGCAGATTAGCAGAAGGGGGGGGGACTGGACCCATAAACAAGGTGATATATAATATTTTTTTTCGTTCTCCTTTTAAATAAATACCGATCAGCTTTATGTTCAGAGACAATAGGAGCCGTTGGCTTAAATTTGCAGTTTACTGTATTTATGGCTGTAATATCAAGGTGCTGCCGTCGTAATTTCATGCCCCAATGAGAAGAGCAAGGTCGAAGCAAATGCTTCCATCGGCATCTGCTAACACACTAACTCATAAACAAGGCCCGGCTGGATCAGGTGGCACGGAATAATACAGGCTAATGAAATACAGCACAGCTTTCCATTACTGTTAGTTTTTACAGTGTCGTCATTACGTGTAATTTATGTTTAAAAAATTCAATTTTATACAAGGCTCTGGGAAATAGGGGTCTGCAGGTCACCCAACGACTTTTAACGGCTCTGAGAGTCCTTATTGCACTCTACTGTTCCAACAAAATGTTAATAATAAATAAAAAAAAAAAAAATCCTCTTTTACTTTTTCTCTGGTTTGCATATCTTGCTCTGTCTTTTTAATTACAAGTGGCTAAGGGGAGTTTGGGGCTGTAGATGATGTCAGGAGTTGTCCCCTTTACTGGTGCTTCCAGAGCGGGGTTACTATCTGCTTGCTTTTCTTTTGTCTGTCTATCAATCACCTGGGGTCCTGTAAATGGAGTAAACACAGCTGAGGAGAGGGAGATACTTAACAACCTCTCTCCCAAACCCTCACCCTCTGACATTGCCCTCCTCTCCTCCATTACACTTCATTTTATTATAGACTCCAAAAAGCTTGGCCAGGAAGAGAAACTGCTGCCAGACTTATTTCTTTATTTATATTTGTTATGCCAAAATACTTTTTATTTTAACCTTTTCCTTCCCGGTTGCCTCCCTGTAGTTCTGAGCATTGTACTGTCAGTCAGGTTTTCCTTCCTTATTTTAGTGCCGTGCAACGGAGGTTGGAGCACCTTTATCAGCTCTGATTGCTGCTCAGCCGCCCTGATGGGTTAGAGTATGTAATGTTTCTTAAAGATTGCAATTGCATAATTAACAGTCTTGCAGATGAATAAAGCTGTGAGAATTCAAAGCCCTTTCAGTAACTTTTCAAATGACTTTGATTCCTGCGTTTTTCAGGCTCAGCGTTGAGCCCAGTCCATTCCCCTTTGATCTCTGGGTTCCTTTACACAGAGTCGGAGCTGGAAGTGCAGCAGCAGGATGTTTACATTCAAGTACCGTGTGTTAATATAAGCGAAAGGTAAAAAAGTCAGAGTAATGTTTCTGAGACCTTAGGTTTGCTTGAAGATGTTGGGTTGGGCTCAGCCTTGTGAAAGCACCCTGGACCATGATGTGTGAAAGAAACTGGATCGGGGCACCGTGCCTTTTTGGCCTCAGCTAAGCACAGAGGAGGATACAGGACAAACATTTGGTAAAAGCATCACCCGGCACTGCATGTAACTGACTGAACAGGTGGAATCATTAGTCTGGATCAGATCCCAGAAGCTTTTTATGATGATTCTTTTAAAATGTGGCTACGTTCTTTCTGAGCAGAGTTGACTTCATGGCTTCCAGGAACTGGAATGTAATGTCATTTCAGGGTGTCTACCAGAAGATCTTCCTTTTAGACATACGATACCGTGCCCTTACTTTGGGTAGCTGTATGGTTTGTTGTAGCGGAACAGGTTGTTCAGTTCCATTTTGTTTTCTTCTGTGTGCATGTGTGAGGAAAACAACAACAGGTCCCACCCCCAGCCAGCCCACCCTTCCCCTGCCTTTTTTTTCCTGCCACAGACGAGGTGTGATGACTGCTCCTGGAGCTCCATCAGAGCAGTAATAAAGCTGGCTTTGGAAACCCATGAAAGGAGCCTGATTCTTTCCACCACATTCCCCTATTATGTCAGAATTCTTAATTTATTCCTAACCGGGAATTTTCTCCCGAAAACTAATGTTGCCATCGAGTTGTGAAAATGTTGAGTGAATTACTGGTTTGGGCAATGCAAGGAGGAATGTGACGAAGAAAACGATATGCTCAGAGGATCGGGTAGGAAAAGGGTTGTCAGAGAAGAAGAAAGCTTTGGTGGCTCATGTAGTTAAGCTGGATGAATTTATGGTAAAACAACGGACTGGGACTCACATCTGCCAATTTTTATACTCTGTCAGAGGTTCAGTTCTGACCTTGCAGCTCTTCTCATATCTGTATGTTCCCTTCCTGATCTGTCAAATGTGGTACTCAGGATCACAGAATCACTAGGTTGGAAAAGACCTCCAGGACCATTGAGTCCAACCATACCTATCAACCATGTCCCTGAGTGCCCCATCCACCCATCTCTTAAACATCTCCAGGGCTGGTGACTCAACCACCTCCCTGGGCAACTGTTCCAATGCCCAGTGACCCTTTCTGTGAAAAATCTTTTTCTGATGTCCAGCCTGAATCTCCCCTGGTGGAGCTTGAGGCCATCACCCCTTGTCCTGTCCCCTGTCCCTTGGGAGAAGAGCCCAGCTCCCTCCTGTCCGCAACCTCCTTTCAGGTAGTTGGAGAGAGCAATGAGGTCTCCCCTCAGCCTCCTCTTCTCCAGGCTAAACACCCCCAGCTACCTCAGCTGCTCCTCCTAAGACTTGTTCTCCATCCCAATACTCTCAGGAGTGCTCCCTGAGTACTCCTCTACTTCAGAATGGTGATATGAGGAACAGTATTTTGATGTTGAGTTCCTTACATTAAATAGTAGCAGATACTATAGAAAGCCCTAAACATACAGTCAAGTCTTAAAGTTCTTGGACAAAGAGGCTTTTTATTCAATATCCAAGGTGCAACCATCGAGAGATATTTGTGACAACCCCTTTTATTCTCTGGCTTGTACTGATTCTGTGTTTGCCTTCAATTTACAGAGGCAGAGTGATCCCTGAAAATTGAGTAGCAGCAGTGACAATCATAAAAGAGGGTCAGCAAGAACCTCTGAGTGCCAAACAATCATGGGTGCTGGATTATTCAAATCAACACCCTGAAGCCTGAAAAGGAAATTTTAAGGCTTTCTGAAAATTATGACTGATTCTTCGCAATGGCTGTGGAGCTGTAGAGGGATGAAATGGGTGGTTGGGGGAAGGGAATAGGTTTGCATTCTGTAGGGCTACGAAGACAGTTTCCGTGCATCCTTCTCCTCCGCTCAGTCCTTGCTCAGTACCCTCTGCGGTTAGATTATTCCTTGCAGATAGCAATCAACTGGAAGGAAGTGTGTGTCTAATTTGCATGAGATTATTTAAAACAAAAAAAAAGGTCTGCATTAGTCAGGGTGATGGTAAACAACGCAAAGAGATGCCTTTTATAATATAGCCGTGGCTCAGCTTTCAAAGCCAAATATAATTCACTTGCAATTGGCAGTTTCCTTTATTGTTCCATTTAACCTTTTGCATTCTGCATGGTCTTGATCTCCCTGGAACTCCAGAAGAACCAAAATGTGTGTTTTCCAGAGTGTCGAGAAGCTGGATTTAGAGCAATTCTTCTGTTAAACTGAGGTGATTTTCTTGACATGCCTATTTGAGAGTTATATTAGACACAAAGCTCCAGTTTTCATGGCACTGCTTTTGCATCCAAGGGGAGTGGTATTATTTTTTGGTTACCAGCTTCCTGCTAGATTAGAACAATGCATGGACTATAGGTACTTTTTAATATAATACAGCAATCGGAGAACTGTTGTTAAACAGAGCAAGGTGAGATATTTGAACTGATGACACTTTGATCTGGTTTAGAAATTCCCTCTTTTCTCTGTAATTAATATGTCGAGGTTGAATAATTTGGGGCATGGAAAACTCATACTGTGTGCGTACATGTGTATGCGTGGCGAATCTGAAAAAAAATTCAGTCCAAAGGGGATTTTGATGAGTTTGGTGTAATTGCCTGAGGGCAGACCTAGAATATCTTGTATGTTTTTGTTAGTGTGTGTGAAAAATGACAACCACGAAGACAGGTAGATTTCTGAATCCACGGATGACTGGTTGCAGTGCAGGCTTACTCCGTATATACGCTTGAGGAGTCAACTCCGGAGGGTATTCCCTTGATGCGCGGGTGCCAGCGTGACAGGGCCTTAAAAACATCTTGATCAGATGAATGAAAAGGAGCCGTTCCAAGGTGAGGACACTTCCATTCTTCTCTGATAAATAAGAAGGCTTGGAGTTGTGGTGTTCTTTTACATAGTGCCGTGAGTATCGTGAACAAGACCACCGCACGAGGCAGCAGACGAGGCCAAGGAAGGAAGAAGGATTTCACTTTGCACGACTTTGCACAGGATCTCAAACGCAAAATGTTTCCAAGCATTGTCATTCACAGCAGCTTTTTCTTCACAGTACAGCAGGGTTTTCATGGAACTAGTGATACTTGAATGTGTCGCTAGTTTGCAAGACCTGAATAATCCTAGAAGTGCATTTTATCTGCAAAAGATTTTAGTTGTTTTCTTCTCCAATGGGTTGAGAATTGAAGGAGCAGTACATTTAGCAAACAATAAGCATTGTTTCCTGCTCTTTTTGTAGAATGAAGTACAGATCCTCTGTAACTTTTTTATGTTTCTAAGTGTTAAATATTATCAGATTTTCTCTTTGCATGCAAATAGAACAAAATTCCCAGTTCTATTGGAAGCCACATTTGCAGCCATGAGGTAATATTGTCACCATCTTTTTGCAATTCCATAGTTGCTAGTGATCTGCAGCGTTGGCATCTGTTTGTGCTTTATCCTCTATTGGATAACTAGGAGCTGGTTAAAATAAGTTTATTTTGGATTAGGACTTTGCTTTTTAACATGGATTAAACTCCCATGTGAGGACAGGCTGAGAGAGTTGAGGTTGTTCAGCCCAGAGAAGGCTGCGGGGAGACCGTAGAGCAGCCTCCATTACTGAAGGGGGCTCCAGGAAAGCTGCGGAGGGCTCTTTATCAAGGACTGCAGGGGTAGGATGAGGGGGGACGGTTTTAAGCTGAAAGAGGGGAGATTGAGATGAGAACTTCTTAGGGAGAAGTGTTTTCCTGTGACAGTAGTGAGGCACTGGCCCAGGTTGCTCAGAGAAGTCGTGGAAGCTGCATCTCTGGAGGTGTTCAAGGCCAGGTTGGATGGGGCTTTGAGCCCCCTGATCCATTGGTGTCCCTGCCAGTGTCAGGGAGGTGGAACTGGATGGGCTTTGAGGTCCTTTCTAACCTAAACTATTCTATGATTTTGAATGGAGGTGATGGAGAGAAAGTTTTCCCCCATTTCTCTGCCAGTGCTGTCATATCCCTCGCTGTTCTCAGTCCCTACAACTGTGTCAGAATAAGATGATCTCTTCTAAATCTCTTTCCTTAAATCTACATTCTCACTTCCAACCTTTCTTAATATTTTTGCATGCATGCTGCATGTGTAGTAATAAAAAGGTCCTGAGTCACTTCACGTGTTCTTCATAGCAGGGACGCTGGCTTTCCATTTGCTTCTGTGCAGGCGGATAACAAAAATAATACACAGCTGTCCAGGCCCCAGATCGTGTTTGCCATCTGAGTTCTAAATTCTGTTTCTGGAGGTTGTTTTCTGTGGTTGGAAAAAAATAATCCAGCTGTGCTTCCTTCTTCACAGATGCTGGCCATCGTGAAACCTTTAGCTGCTTTTCTTCCCCGCCTTGTTGGCCGAATCCTTTCCATATGCTGTGGCCAATTACAGATGGTCCCCCTGGCATTGCCTGATGGCAGCAGCAGTCGCACCAACGCGTGCCGTGTGTGCAGTCTTACAACAGCTCTGCGTGAAATAAAACCCAGGCTGCCTTAAGGCAACCGAATCCTGCAGCGACAGGCTGTAGGGCAACGCTAAGCTGAAAGTTTGGGCTTGGCCTTGTTTTGATCTGTTTTGTTATAGTTTTATTTTCTCCTTGCATTCTGTGTCCCATTCATACTAATCACAGTCAGTCCTGATTTTTTTTTCTTTTTATTTCTGCATTTGTCATAAAATAAAGCAAATTATTCCCGTCTTCGGAAACGATCTAGACTAATTAGTCGTCTAACCCAATAATTAGTTTTTTGTTTCTCTGTCTGTTTTCATGCATTATTGTTAGTTTTTTCCCCTGTTTTTTTTTTTTACACCATTACAGATTAAAATGAGCCACATTTGCTGTTGATGGTATCTTTTTTTCGGGGGAAGAATGGAGAATTGCAATAGAAAGCTACTTCAAAAGCAGCAATAAACTCAAGGATAAATTAAGGAAATTGAATGAGCCACATTTGGAAGCAGCATTGAGGCTAATATTCTGTCGCTTAAGGTTAAATTGCAACAGAGGAAGAGAGAGGGAGACATTCCAGTGAATCCGAAATTGGGGAGGCATTACTGCTCAAGTCAGTGCCAAAATTCTTTGCAGCTTGAAAGGGTTCTGTCTGGCTTGAGAATTTAATTATGTGTGCATCAAGTGGGTAAAGGTGCTAAACTGATTTCATTTCCTCTGCTCCCCCAGGCCTGACAGATGAAGAGATTGACCTGGCTTTCCAGCAGTCGGGCACGAGCACGGATGAGCCACAGTCCACAGGTCCTTCCACACAGCTCGTGCCTACTCAGCCCTCTCACCCTGTGGTGTATAGTAAGTAACACTTTGAAAAACATCTGATCTTGGTGCTTTCAGCAGTGATTTCTGCAGTGATTTTACAGATTTCTGCATCATATCCTAGATTTCAATCCAGCTAATAACACAGCATTTGTCAGAACTGGGCACCAAGTTTTACTTTGAACGCACTTAATAGTCGTTGATGCCTGTGGCAAGATCATATTACACAAAGAAAATTAGATACAAATGATCATAATCTACAAACAAACATCATACACACTAGCCTGTGACACCTCTTGACCTGAAGGTGCAAAGTTGATGCAGATTAGATTCTGATCCACTATAAGGACTTGAAAGCATTTAGTCAACATAGGACTCAGTCTTCCCTTCTAAAACTTAATGCTGTGCTTTCCTGCGTCAGTAGGGTTTGATAGAGCTGATAGCTTCTTGGATAGAAGGTGCTATAAAAGTTCAACACTACTACGTCTTTAGTTATGGCAATAGTAGGCGTCACAAAATTTTGTATTTTAGATCGAGGACTTACTTTCTTAACTAGTCAGGCAACCTGTCAGCTCACAGAATCATGGACTCAACTTGGAAGAGACTTGTAAGGATATTTGCATCTAACTCCCTGCTCCTTGCAGGGCTACCTAAAGTTAAACCATATGACTTAGAGTGTCATCCAGACACTCCTTGAACTCTCAGTTTCTGCCTTGAACAGTTACTTGGAAGAGGTGTATTTTCAGCACGAGTAGCAAGCTAAAATATAGTCTTCAGAACTTACTCTGTGACTGCTTGTGTGTGAGTTTAAGGTCTGTCACAGTAAACCCCCAGTATGTATGAGCTTTAAGAGTGCTATGAAGTTAAAAGTATTAAAAACCAGTAAGTAAGGATCCTTAATTTTAAGAAGCTTTCTTTCTGTCTTCAATCTTAAATAATCTGAGAGATGGCAGTGGTGATTCTGTGTGGACTGTGTGGATGTGATTGTACGAGCTTGTGCAGAAACTACACTCTCAAAGAATTTTTAAAGTCCCAACATAATCTGTGTAGACTCAAAATTTACATATATATTTGCATTTTAAAACAAACCTCTCAAAAAAGTATCTAAGCTCAAAACAATAAAAACCAAAGTACACGCCATTAAAAATCCATCAAAAGAAGCTGTTCAGCTCACGTGTGTGTCTGGCAGTTTGAAAAGCACTTCACTTACCTGCCAAGTCTTAACAATAGGATTTTGGTACTGCTCCTAAACAGTCTTAGGTAAGATGCTGACCAGTGTAACAGTCCAGTGAACGCTGTGTTTATTAGTTTATGGGACAGTTTCCCAATTGCTCCACTCTTGTGAGCCAGAGAAATCAATCCTATGCACATCTCTTGATTTTACTTGATCTCCTGCTGTTGTCAACTCGGTCTGTCCTAGTATTTAAAGTGGCAGGATATAATTCATTCCACTTTGATACTTCCTTTTGTACAAATTGAACTGCTATTGTAGATATTGTTTAATGTCCTAATGTTTTGTTGGAAATAGCTGTTCCCTATATAAGTACTTTGTTATTCTTCAAGAGTTAATGAGAAGTGTGTTTGTCAGCCTTCAGAGTAGCATAGTTCTTGCATGCTGAACTCCTCCTGGGTTTGATTTAAGAGAAACAATAATAACTTTTGGGCGGAAGAGGCAAAAATTGTGTTAAGACACTGTATTTTAGCACAATACCAACACTACTATTTCTCCTTTCATTCTGGAGGAGTAATTCCTTCCCTCCAGTTTGTACTTCTGCCAAGAGGTGTCAAAATGGCTTAAAAAAAAAGCTGAAAAAAAGCTTGAATTTGATTAATATAGAGAAACAAGACTTTGCCTGACTGATAATAAAACTGATAAATGACATTTGAATTACTTGTAGCAGTAATTTATTACATAAAATATCTTTTATTTGACACGCGATTAGTTGCTGGAAGCATCACTCAATCTGACTAGTTTAAACATGCTCTAAAATGAACCCCCAGTAAAAAACCCAGGCTGTCTGCTATTAGTGTTATGAAATACACTAATCCAACAGTGAGGACAAAAATCTGACTTTAAATATTTAAATGATTAATTTGGTTTATATATATATATTTTTTTTACCTTTCTAACCCCTATAATTACGAACAAACTCAGGGGAGTTTCTGAGCTAGGTGTGCAAAACTGCGCTTATCATCCAGGTATTGTCTGTGTTCTTCCCATGGTATTTATCATCTCCATTTATGGGGTTTTGTGCAGGTTTTACACCTGCTTAAAAGTCGTCTCCTGTGACTTTTTCTTGCCATTTGGATCTTCTTCTCCCAACGCTGTGTCTTCATTGTGTGGGAAGATGTAGAATGCAGACTGCTTTCTCTTCGAATTAAAAATGGTAACTAGAATCCAAGCTATTTTTTTTTTCCTCAACTGCTTTCCATGGGTTCAGCGTTTGCTCCTGGAAAATCACCTCTTGCAGCCTCAGTCTCTACAGGCGTAAATGTGGATACAAGTGAGGCTGACCTTACTTAGATGCATGAGGCCTAATTAACTGATGTCAGGAAAGGTAATTCTGAGCTGAATGGGGATCTTCAAAGTAGCAAAGGGCTTAGTCTGGAAGTGCAATGTACAGAAAATTAAATGTACTGACAGAAAAAACAGACTTGCAGCTGGAGAAAATGCCCACGTGCCTTCCTTTTTCTTTTTGAGGGTCTCATGTAGGTTTGTTACTTCCCCAGTGCCTAAATTGCAGAGCGAGTGAGCTGTTAGAGCTTTTTCACTTTCTCTGAATGGTGTTCCTGTTCTACAAATGGGGAAATTGAGCATCTGTGGAGAAGTCAGGGTGAGCACTAAGGTTACAACTGTGAAACTAGTACTAACCCTCTCTCTTGACCCCACATTTTAGATCAGAGTAATGCAGAGAAAAAGGAAGGTTGGATGTGGATTTTGGGCAGAGCTGTGACATTCTTCAGGACATTGTAAAGTTGATGTGGTCAAGGCAGAGCCTTTACTGTGTCCCTCCCTCCCTCACTTTTCCTCTCCAACACCCTCACTTTTTTTTTTGCCACAAGACAGAATTATTTCACACATCTCTAATACGAGTAAAATGGCATTTCAGCTTCTTGTCTTTATAGACTCTCTGAACTTTAGGAAAGATCATTCTGGTCCCTTTTCATTAATAATGAAAACCAGGGGGCAATAAAATGTTGTTAGCTCAAGTGTTACAGGAGTGGAGGGAGAGAGGAGCGAGGTGAAAGGGTGAAGCAGACATGGCCCTACAGGTGTCCCTCCTTTCTACTCTGAGGTGACCACAGTAGGAGGAAGGCGAGGAAAACCAGTCAAGGACGGCCAGGGACAGGGTGCAGAGCCTCCAAGATCCATTAACCCTTTCAACCTCCCTCTGGAACAGGTTGGTTTGTCATAGAATGGTATTTTCATTCAGAAGTTCAGGGCAGAAAATTGCACCACCAAAAAACTTCAGATACCAGAAATGACAGTGAGGGCAAAGTAAGGAGAGGAAAGTGGAATGGATGGCTGGGGTTTGCAGCAAGATTAGCCAGAGATCATTTTAAATCCTGACATGTACACAGCCAGTTACTGCAGCTTAGCTGATGTGTGTTAACTCATTAAGTTAAAAAGTTATGATAATTTGATCATGTGCCTGAGCTCCAAAACTGCAACTGCAGCAACCCGAAATACTGCTGGTGACACTATTCACCAGTTCTGACAGAGCTGCTGTAATTTGTTTGGATTTCTAGCCGGTGGATAATTTGAGGAGCTGTGCCCGAAAGTGTAGCAAGAAGCTATGAGTGCCAGTATGGGAGAGTCAGTGCCCATCTGTAGAGCCCGAGGGCTGGAATTAAGAGTAACTCTTGCAATGAAATACCTGTAGACGATCTCAGCAATAGGAAAAATGGCAGCAGGTGAGCAAAGCAGAAAGGAGACAAGCTTCCAGCCATTTCAGCCAGTTAAACACAGAATCACACAGAATAACCAGGTTGGAAGAGACCCACTGGATCGTCGAGTCCAACCATTCCCACCAATCCCTAAATCGTGCCCCTAAGTACATCATCCACCCTCACCTTAAACACCTCCAGGTACGGTGACTCAACCACCTCCCTGGGCAGACTGTTCCAATGCCTAACCACCCTCTCTGTGAAGAACTTTTTCCTAATCTCAAGCCTAAATCTCCCCTGGCGGAGCTTGAGGCCATTCCCTCTCATCCTGTCCCCTGTCCCTTGGGAGAAGAGGCCAACACCCTCCTCTCCACAACCTCCCTTCAGGTAGTTGTAGAGAGTAATAAGGTCTCCCCTCAGCCTCCTCTTCTCCAAACCTCCCTTTGAAAGCCTAAACAGAAAGTCTGGAGAGCAGAGTGCATTTCTGAGATGTTGTAAGTCACATGTAGGTCTGTTTGGAGGCTGTACACTGGCCTCCACCTCATCAGTTCTGCCCACATTCTGCCACTGAACTTTAGGAAGGATCACTCTGCACCCTCCTTGTTATTAAAGAAAACCGGGGGCAGTACAGGATTCGTTAAGGGAACTGCAAGGGAGGTGAGGGGTAAAGCTGGTAGAAAACTACAGGCATCTTCTGATTCTGCTTGAGGGAGCAGAGCATTCCATATCTTTGCTTTGCTCTGTAAGTCTCTAAGCTTCTGTGCAGGATTGTGTGTTAAATATCTCAAGCGTTTATCTACTTCTTTACCTCTCTCTGTAGATATTTAATTGCATATTTTCTCTCTGCTGTTTATGTGTGCTTTCATTCCTATTTGTAATTCAGGCTTGAAAGACACCGGATCCTTCCTTATTGAACTGGCCTGTAATTGCTGACACAGTGTTCGTAAAACCATTTATTGCCCTGATTTCTCTTCTTTCTCAAAACACTTCCTTCTTTCTTCTTTTGTTCTGCACTCTTCTGGGTCTCTGGCCCTGTCCCCGTTTCCAAAAATGACGACAGTGAAGAACAATCGATGTTCAATAAATGAGTTAACCTTGACTGTGATTATTTCTTGATTTTGGCCTTTAGGTCCACCTAGCTCTAGATGGCGAGATTATGGGGCTTTGGCTATCATAATGGCAGGAATTGCCTTTGGATTCCACCAGCTCTACAAGGTAATGTCTCCTTCACTACTCTTACGCTGTACTCCGAGAGAATGGTGTTATGCTGCATGTGCCCATGTGATTGTGTTGGTTCCAAGTTGGTGAAGCATCTCTGTTCTTACTGGCACTGCCAGTCATGTATTTGAGAAATGTAGACACTTAACCCTAGCAAAGCAAAAATATTTTTTAGCAGTGGATCTCAAACTGCTAGAAACAAAGTCGTTTTCATCATACGTATATATATTTTGGAATTTTTTACATTGGGGAAACCGCAGTGTTTTAAGTGATATTAGATAGAGTCTTTGGCTACATAGAAAGACGTAAGTGGTTCAGGTTAACACAGCAGAGTGTAAAGAGCTTTGGTCCAGCAGAAGTTGTGTTTTATATTTGAAAAAGGGACGGAGTTGAAGACTTTATGAGAAGGTGATGGTTTTCATGTTTGTTGGTTCTTTAATTAACAATCATTGCCTTGTTCAGTAAAATGTGTTTTACAAAGAAAAGTGTTGGTCTTCTAGTTTGAAACTACTTGTCTTATCATGTCCTATCATTAATTTTCTGGGTCTTAGGTTAAGAGGGAGAGGCCAGATTGAGCAAATGTTCCATCTATGCAAGTGAAGTTAAGGGACTCAAGAGAGTAGCTTTTTATTGAGATATGTCATCCCTATGTTTTTATACTGAAGTAGTGATGCCAAGCTTACTGATCTTTTCATTCTTGCAAAGAATGGTGGGGCTGATACGTGTCCAGAGAGATGTTAAGGCAACAGCTGCCAGGCCTTGCAGACCTGAACGTATTGCTGTTACTAAATGATACATCTAACACATATTGATGATTTGCATACATTTTTTTGCATAACATCACTGATACTGTTGATATTTCCCACTGCGGTATTCTTTGTTTATAGCTCCTGTTCTGCTCTCTATCCAAACCTCATAAGGGCTTTTATAGGAATAAGACATTTTTGGAGATAGTTGAATTCCCTCTACCATTCGTGGGATTTTGAGGGAGTTTGCAAATAGTGGGTTTCATGTGAAATACAGGATGCTAGGATAAAACATAGTTGCCCACGTATGTTCTTTGAAGATTAAGAGAGAGCTGTTTATGAAAGCCATCAAAAGCTATTTGCTTTTCAGAACATTGGAGTGTAAACATGTGTGTGTACATGTGCTTTGTGAGGGTCAGAGCTGTGTAGAGCGACACTGAAGTCTTAAACCAGTGCTGTTAAGCATAAAAGGAAGCTGTCCCACCCGTGTCAGTTTGGATAATCGGCTCTGTCTCCTCTACGTGTGCCCCTACAGTGCGTGTACGTGCATCTAAAGCCAGGATGAAAAATAATTGATAGGCACAATCAGGGCCGCTTCCACGTCCTAGTCCATCCTCCTCTCACATTTTTTTCACCTGCCATGTTGTGCTTGGCTGTGCCCTTGTTAAAATGCACATTCAATTCATTGCAGCAGAGCTGCAGAAGGTTCCATGGGAGTCAGAATTGTGACCAATTAGATTCAGTCTATCCTCTGCAAGGGGAACGAGGGGATTTCAGGGCTGTGTACAGCATCACTGGCCTGCCTCCCATCCTGTAGTAGCTTGATTCTCACAAGCTTTAGCCCCAGTTCCATAGTTCTCTTCCTTGTGCTCCAGTCTCTGCTTTTCCCTCTGTGGCTTGTAACATTTCCCCAAAATGACTTTAGAATACCTCTCATACTTGTGCTTGTGCTTCCTCTGGTCCTCCTCTTCTCGCTTCTGCATTTCTTGCCTTGTGGATGTAGCTCAGATGCTGTGACACATCAGTGTGTTCACGTACGAGAGTCTAAGGTCTGAAATTGTACTCTGTGTGATGGATGTTTCTCTGGACTGAGAGCTGTCCTAGGAAACGTTCCGTGGAGTTAGGAACTGGGTTTTAGCACCCCCCAAAAATGTGACCACAACACTCGTGTCTTCTCTTCTGCAATTTCCTTTTAACACCTACTGTAGAGGGATTTTTTTTCCTCAGCCATGTGTGTGGATAAATGAATGACTGGCTAAACCGATACTGGCTCTGTGAAAAAGGCTGAGGCTTGGGTGGTGGCCTTTGAGGGCACTTCAGGTAGATTAGAAGCTTTGCATATCCCCATTTCCTAAAAAAAGTTTCTCTACTCCATGCAGAAATACCTGCTTCCTCTCATCATGGGAGGCAAAGAAGACAGGAAACAACTTCAGAGGATCGAGTCAAACATTTCTGAGATGAGTGGCAGTGTGACACAGACAGGTAAAGATTAATGACTCCATCAATTCACCCCTCAAAGCCTTTCTCCCTGCATCCTCCGTTCTGCCAAGACCCCCACCCTTTTCTTTCCCTCCATCTCCACTTTATGTGGTGACTTCATTTATCTACTCTGAGAATCTGTTCACATTTGCAAATGAAGCCGCCGTCATTTCGGTTTAATTTGAAATTGCTTGTTTACTGTCGGCGCGGCCTCAATTAATTATGTTTTTACGGAAAGGCTCCCAACCTCAGAATATTAATAAGGGGAATAAAATGACAGCCTTTCGGAGGGCTGTAAAGTTCATTTTTAATTTCTGCTTCTCTGATGTTTTCAGGGGCTTTTTTTTGGTGTTTTCCCCCCACCTTCCATCTGAAAATCCGAGGAAGGGTCAGGAGAGTCTGTAATTACTGTGCCTCCCCGACCTTAGCCACCTTCTCTGTTATTGACTCTATAGGGTGTCTGTTCATTACCCGATGCCCTAATGATGGTCTGGATTAGCTGTTACCTGTCGCACCAATAGAGTTTTTAATTTTATTTTATTTTATTTTATCAGCTTGTTTACTGCCTGGAAGCTTTGGATAAAGTACCAAAGTAGAAAAAGTTCTCCCTATAGCTGCAGTTGGAGTCCAGCGGTTCTTCGCTGTTTGCTGGGATGTAGGAGGGGAATACAGGGTGTCATCTTGAAACAAAAGGGGAAACGTGAGAAGTATCTTCACGTTGATGGAATGGAAAAAGAAAAAATTATTTTCAGCAGTGAGTTTGTTAAAGATGGTGGGGTTGAAGGAGCTGGTGGGTTGAGAATGAGAAGATGCTAATTACACTTTTTAGGGGAGGGTGAGAGCAAAGCATCTTTCATTTCTCATGATGCCCTAAGGTCAGTCTAGAGACCAGCCTCTTCCCAGATTGGAGCTAGCTCTCCAGTGTTTGCCTGCGTGAGGCCCAAGGTAGATAAATGATACAAACATTGTATAAGTTCAGGGAGATGTACAAATCATAAACCAATATAATTAGAAGGGAGAGGTTTTGGACGGATATACTGTGGGCTATAGACATCTATACAATAGAAAGATAAACTAGAAATACTGGAGGTTAGATGCAGTGCAGGTAGATTGCCCGTAGTGCAGATAAATCATAGGGATTAAAGTGAGCAGGCGGGTGTAGATAAATTAAGTATAGTAGGAATAGAGACATCTTTGTAGCTATACAGCAGGAAGGACGTGTGTGAGTGTGTGTGTATGCTTGTGCCTCAGTTTGACTCTCCTGCTTTTTCCTTCACAGTGACTCAGTTACAGACAACTTTAGCAGCTGTCCAGGAACTGCTCATCCAGCAACAACAGAAGATCCAGGAGCTCACCCAAGAACTGGCTGCTTCAAAGGTACCCATTTCCAACTCTTCACCTTTAGAGCATCACCGTCGTCTTCGGAACATGCATGGCTTCTTTTGTCAGCACATGGAAAGCACTTTATTAGGTTCACAATCCAGCCTTCAGCCCTGTCATATCCCCAGCTAGTTTCTCTTCATCTGACTTCCCCATAGGCAGTCTGTTTAAAGCACTGGATATTAATTGGGTATTTGATGAAATACATCTTAACTTCAGAGGGGCTTTGCTGAACAGCTTTGTATGCAGCCTGTGTGTCTGAGGCCCCGGGCCTGTTCTCAGCTCTGTACCTTCTGCATGGTATTTGAGATGAAATAATTGTGCTGTTAGCCCACTGACCAAAAGAGGTAAAGGGTAGTTGTGCAAAAGTTTTATTTGTGTGCAATGTGTAATTTTATACGTTTATATTTCTCCTGTACAGTTGTCCATTGTCGAAACAATGACTTAATCCTGTTCAGCCAAGCACACATTCTTTTTGGTCATTTCAAGTGTAAGAGGTGGCCCCATCACAACCACATCAGTCATGCACAGTGGCCTGTTCCCTTTGACTCCTCCTGACTTGACCCTCGCAATAACACCATCAGTTCTGACTAGTTTGTGTTGTTCCGTGTGTAACTACCACTTCTAACCAAAAACCTGGCAATGACAATTAGTGCTTTTCACATCCTAAGTACTTCGCAGCCATTGGCCTAAGCATTCTGTCAGCCAGTAAGTGTTGGTTACGTGTGAGGTGGGATGGATTTGAACCAATCACATAGAGAAATCATCCTCCCGCTTGCAGATGTGATTATTCTGGGCCTGGTTGACTTGCAGTATTCTCTGTAGAGGCAGAGATTTTTCTTTTACTGTGAGATCCCTTAGACGATACTTACAGTCTGTTACCTCTAGCATGAACAGTTGTCTTCTTTACCTCTGCTTTAATCTCATTGAAACCCTTTGATGGTGTGTAACTGGTGGGCCGCAGCTGACTGTGTGGTGTGCACGCTGTACGGTAGGAATCCCTCAGTGGCACAGCTGTAAACCCAACCATGAAAGCCAGTTTATGGTCACAACACTCTGCTTCAGTTTTCCTTGGGAACTGTGGCCTGTCAGTGGCCTGGAGCCAGTCCGGAAATTGGAAAACTGTTTTCAGGTCTTAAGTGTTAAGATTAAGACCACATGTTGAGCTTTAAGAAGGAAAAAGGGCATCAGAGTCGTGGTGGTTTAGAGAGTCTTGAAGAAGTTTTTCCTCCCCCCTTCTCTACCCCCTGCACTGAAATGGTAGCACACATTGTTATGATATCTAAACCTCATGTGTACAAAGAAAAACTTGGGCAACCCCACAAACCAAAGAATAGAAGCTGTGTTTTCTCAGCTGTAATATAAGTTTTTATATCTGCTTTTCAAACTCCTACTGGCATGCTGTAAAAAATTAAAAAGAGGGACTTTAAGTAATTAGAAAACATACATAAAAATTCAAGGCTTGAATTTTCTACAACTGTTTTTTAAAGAGACTGGCTAAAAAGCCCCAGATGTCAGATTTTATTTCTAAATCCTAGGCATCTGGCACCATATGTGTTTTGGAAATTTGAGTCCTTTGCAGGCCAGTGAGTGGAAATCACTCCCTTGTTAATGTGCTGCTGTAGCTTTCAAGGTCTTGGAAAGCCAGAACAGTGGCTCCTGGATTCTTGCTGTCTGAGGGCTGGGAGTGTGAATCCCAAGGGAACGTATCTGTGTATATCACAGCTACTACAGACTGAGCCTCTCCCAGCTCACTGGATTCACAGCCCAGAAGTTGCTGTGAGGAGTGCTGGCGGTGAAGGATTTCAGGGTTACTCAGCACTAGCTGAGTCTGTTTAAAGAATAAGTGGGAACAACCAATTCTGGCTGTGTCTAGTAGGAACTGCTGAGAGGAGTTTTGTGTTATTGCAGTCAGGGGATTTATTAGGAGTATCTCTGGAGTGATGCTCACAGATGGGTTCATTCCTAATGGCTTTTAGCAGAAATTACTATGGGAAGCGCTAGACATGGGTGTTCTTTGGTCCCTTACTCAGGCCATCGCCACAGGAGTTGCTAGAGTGGTAGGATGGGGTAACCATAAGCCTTTTAGGATCCCAGTTCTAGGTCTTCTTCTGTAGAAATCATTCATTAGGTCAAATGATTTAGTGTACCTCTTTGTGTATTGTTCTGTGTCTGATATGTTGGTGGAAAACATCCTGTGTAGGCCTAGCTTTATCTGAATTCTCTAAAGTGCTGGCCTCCTTCTAATCAAAAAAAGAAAGGTCTCTCTGAGGTGGTTCAGCAGTGGTTGTGCATGGTAAGTTAGAGACAAGATTAATTAGTCCCACAATCAGAAAGCAAATATTTAAATAGTCTTAGCACCTTGAGACAATTATTATTTCTGATCATCGTGGGGATTCGCTTAGGTCCTTCTTTATTGTGGAGGTTGTTTTGCTCAGAGCTGAGGGATTTTAAATGGTGGAGCTTAGGGATATTATCCCCAGGGCTTCAGATTCCCAAATGGGAGGATAACATAGAAAAAAGTGACATTTGTAAACTACCTTGCAGTTCATACTTTGATCTTTATGTCTTCTTTTTCATGCTGTAGGCCACAACTTCCACCAACTGGATTCTGGAGTCGCAGAATATTAATGAATTGAAATCTGAGATCTACTCATTAAAAGGACTTCTCCTAAACCGGTACGGATGGTATATGTGAGCAGATTATTGCATGGGGAAAGGATTGCTTTCTGGGATTCTCTCAGTAACAGAGAAGAAAGGCGTTTCCTACAGGAACTAGTTCTTATGTCCTGTTATTGCTTTTTAAATAATAACATGTCGCACTCCACTATCACTTTCTATATGCAGGTCACAAACCACTTTTTAAAATTGCCTTAAATCACAGAGCACTTTGGGTAATTAATAAGATTTTCCGTCTTGTTTTAATAGAGGAATTCTCTGCCATTCACCAGAGTCAGAATACCTTTCACCTAGCTTGACGTACAGACTGCAGCTGCAGCTGCATTTTGTTACAGGGAGAGTCGCTTCTGGATACAGTTCAGCCGGCCTGTTCATGGTTAGGGCATAACCAGGATGAAAAGAATCACACTTCAGCAGAGCCTGTTTCTCTCGATTAGCCAGCTTAGGTATAGACATAATCTAGCAGATGTCTGGTGAAAGGTGATGTAAATCCCAGCCTGTGGGACAGTCAGAGATCAGATCTCAGTTCTTGAGGAAATTATTTTTTTTTCCAAGTACATTACTTAAGAGTTTATCTAGCGTTTCAGCTATTGATCCTTTCACTCTGATATGACTCCATTGCCTCCTTCTATGTGTAACTAAGTCTTCTCAAGTCACCTGTTTCCTAAGAGATGGACTTAAAAGATCAGTCTATGATTGGACTAGACATGTTCTGGATCTCAGCAAGTGGGCTTTTCAGAAGTCAGAGAAGTGTATTGGCTTTAATAGCCTTTTAAATTCTCACTACACTTCCCATTCCTCCCAGGAGTCATGGTAGAAAGCTTTGGAGGATTGAGGACACATATTGAATTACTGTCTATTAAGCTTGGTCCTACTGGCACCTCTGCTGGGGAGGCAGCATTAGTTGGTTAGTGACATCTCTTCAGCAAACGGGAGAGTTGCAGCTGGAGGTTAAGTGGTTTTTTGGAAAAAAAAGAAAGCTTTTCTTGGGGTTGTTTTTTAACAAAAAGGCAAATGTTTCTGCAGTGAGGAGGCAGCAGCAACACTGGAACCAAGAAAATCTCCAGACTTAATTTGTTGATTGCGTTTATCATACTGGTTGAATGATGCCGACACTAGCTTGTGGCACTCCCAGGAGGTGGAGGTTAGATCAGCAGAGTTCTTTGATGGCTGGTGGTGACAGCAGCAAGAGGGAGATGGGAGCAACTACTGTTCCTAGTTTAGTCTAAGAAAACGTAATCTGTTGTGTTTGGGTGCTCACTGTAGGAGAGCAGCCAGCCTTTGTCTGCTGTGGTCTTGTCCGTGGCACTAGCCAGCTTACCTGAGGGGCATCAGAACTCTCTGCCACACAGCATCCTTTTCAGAACTTGATCTGATACTCGTACTCCCACTTTTCACAAACACAAGCAAGGGTGCATGGGGAGAACAAGATCAGCCGTGCTTTTTGCTTTGCTCTTCATGATGGATGACTCTAAGAGCACCAGCGCTCCCCACTGTGCTTATATTTGTCCTGTTTGGTGTCAGGCTCTCCTGCTAGGGCTGGGCATTAGCCTGCCTCTACCGAATCCTTAAAGCCCACCTGCAAAGGGCTCGAGGACAGAGCAACCAGCTTCTCAGCTGGTGCCATCTAGTATGACTCCATTCGAGCCAGAGAAGCTGAACCAGTTTGCAGCAGCTGGGACCTGGCCCAAACATGAAAAGTGCGTGTTGGGGCTGGGAGATGGGCTCTGCATTGCAAAGAGCCAGCGTGCAATAGCTGTGTATCACCATGGAGGTGAGTGCCAGGTGGTGAAATTCCTTGGCTCAGGCACAAGGACCTGGTATGTCTGATTTCTTGCTCCAGTGGGAATTTTCTTCACCAATTAATTAGTGATTGTTTTATAAAGGGACACTCGTGTCTTTCCACAGACAGCATTCTTGAGTGCTAGCTTGGCCTGTGAAATTGGCCAAACAGGTTATTTTAGTACGTCGGATTGCCTAGCTGTGATATTTCCCTGGTGTGCATGATCGATTACTGGGTGCTTGTAAAGCACTTTGAGATTCCAGCTGAAGAAGTGAAGTGGCTTTGATTTTGTTTCTTTTATGCCAAAGGAGACTTGCAGTTTCAGTCCGGTTTTACATGACTTCCCCATTGCAAATATAATTTTCTTTAATGATAACCCGACAGAGTTTTTAATATAAGCCCTTTTCTCTCCTTTTCTTCCCAAGGAGGCAGTTCCCTCCCTCCCCTTCAGCTCCTAAGATCCCATCATGGCAGATCCCAGTGAAACCGAGCTCGCCCTCCAACCCTGTTGTTGCCAACCATAATAGCAGCAGTGACATCTCTCCTGTCAGCAACGAGTCCCCCACCTCGTCACCAGTGAAAGAGAACCACAGCCCCGAGGGTTCAAAGGTTAACTGCCATCTGCTGAGCACAGAGGAGGGCAACAAGGCGGTTATCGATGTCAAGAGCCAAGTGCGGATGGAAGTTCAGGGTGAGGAGGAGAAACGGGAAACCAAAAGGAACGAAGAGGAGGAAGAGGACGATGAGGATGATGATGTTAGCCATGTGGATGAGGAGGAATGTCTGGGTGTCCAGACCGAGGACCGGCGGGGAGGGGATGGTCAAATTAATGAGCAAGTAGAAAAGCTACGAAGACCTGAGGGGGCCAGCAACGAGAATGAGATTGACTAAGACACCCTGGCTGCTGCTGCTGCTGTACATCTTCCCTAGCCTCCTGCACTGTCCCTGGTGCCCCTCCCATTTTGTGGAGAGAAGTGCCGCCATCCCTTCCAGTGATTCTCCCATGATTGACCTTGAGTAGGGTCATGACTGCCCAGTGAGCGAGGTGGGCCCTGCTTCACCACAGGGCTTTGCAGTGTTGCAGTGGCTTCTTCTCCCTTCCCAGACCCACCTTCTCCACATGGGCTGGGGTCACTGCCTAGGCTGGAAGACCGAACGCCTTACCATGCACTACAGCTACAGAATAAGTCCTCTTACAAAAACACCTTCTCTTCTGAAACAGTCAGTCTCTTTGCTGCGTCCTAGAGTTCTTCTATTCAATTTCAGAAACCAATCTATCCTGAGCTCTTTGATTTCACAAGCTTTTAATCCCCACGTAAGGCCCAAACCAATTCTCTGTTTCCCAAAATAACCCTCTGTTTTATTTTTGAAACTACTTGGTATCCTGTTGCCAAAACCCCAACTTTGTAACCCTGTCTTGGCTCTTCCAAGCCTTATGTCAAGCCCCAAATTCCTGAAACTACCTGGCACCTAAAACCACTAAATTTCTGTGGGGTCCAAAGAACGCTATTCCCACCCCACATGGTTACACACATCATAGTGGCCTCATACTAGGGACCAGGTGCAGGTTTCACGGCCACAGTAAAATCCATGAGAACAGATGCCTTTGTTACCAATTGCTCCCCAGTAAATGAAGGCTTTAAAAGAAGTTGACCCCACTCATCGCAATTATTACCCTTCCTTCTCCAAAGACAAGGAGCTCACATCGGTTTTTCACATCTTACATTTTATTTATAGTTGCCCTGAATGAATGAATGAATGAGTTTATATCAGATGCTGAAATAGCTGGTTAATTCTGAATCTTTGCAATGATTCTTAGCCTGTTTTTCTCCTGAAACATGGAGAAAACCCATCTTAAATGCTAGCCAAGACCTGCACCTACCCAGTGAAAGGCAGCTGCTTCAGCAGTGCAGTCTTTACAGCAGAGAGAACAGTTCCAGCTCTGAGGTTCACCACTGGCCCTTCTTGCCCAGTCCAGCCTTTATTTTGCCCCACTGGGGCTATACACAAATTAAAACAGTGAATCTTGAAACCTCTCATCTGCAGCATTGTGTTCTCAGCTGGTGAAACGGTGGTGTCCAATTATATTATTCACTGCATCAGAGCCTCTTAGCAGAGCAATTCTTGTAACAACTGAGTCTCACTGTCCTCACCAAGCAAGTGTGCTCGTCTGTGTGATCATGTATAGATTTCAAATATAAAATATGATTGTACATAATTGTAATAAATATGAGTTACCACTATTTAACACCAGGCTGTTATTGGATTACTGTGGCTCTTCTTTTGGGGAGAAATATGCATCCAGGGAGGTAAAGGGAGGGAAAAGGGGCTCTTAGAGAAATTCAGTCCTTATAAAATGTTTTCTGAAGGACATCTATGGTTGATGTTCTGTCTGCTCCAATACTAGGAGGCATTGTGGAGAATGCAGGAGGCATTGTGGAGAATGGTGCAAGTGCAATATAAGGTACAATATAAACAGCTGCAGCAGCACTGTGGTTCTAGGTTGCCTCCGATGTTTCAGAAGGCGAGATGGACGTATCACCCCGCGACTACAACGCAGCTATTCTGGTTCCTTTCCTCCCAGCAGGAGGCTCTGCAGGGTGCAGAATGCCGCATCCCGCTCCTTTCCACCCCCAGCAGCAGGAGGTGCTGAAGGGAGCGTGTGAGATACGCCACGGGCCCTCAGCCTTATCTGCGGGCAGGGAATGCTGTGCCGGATCCCATGACTGGTCTAACCCTGCCATGTCGGCACAGAAGCCATGGGAAGAAATGACGTACAGCAAGGAAGTTGTAGCTACTACGGTCCCATCGCTCTTCAACACGAGTGTTTGGCTCCCTTCTTAAAAATGAGGGATTTACTTGATTCCTGAGTATTCGGGTGTCTGGTACACAGTGACATTTTCCTGCTCAGGGGGAGCGAAAGGGACCTTCATATTACTGTATTTAGACCTGCTGCTGAATGTGATGATTTCTCATTCCTTAAATGGACGAATATCTTCCCCAGGAGTGAGTGAGCGTGTGTGTGTCTCTCTCTCTCCCTCTCAGTCGCTCCACTGTTTAACGTTCACAAAGAACGCCACGTTTAGCTAGAACAGGACAAATTTGAAAGTGTTTAAAAGGAAAGGCTTTTCTTAAGAGACGGCACTTCTCATTTCTCCAAGCCAAGAAAAGAAAACACGACTGAATGCAGGGATGGGATGAAAAAGTATTGTCCTGCCTGTGTACATTTTATATACATAGAAGGTTTTGAAAATAGAAAGTGCCCGGACAACAGCAGTTGGTGAAATGTGGAAAATATGTTGCTGAGGTATGTGCCTTGCAGAGTGACTTACGAGGTTTACAGTACAGGCATCCCTGCGGGTTCATTTCTCCCCCTTTTCCTCCATATTGCCAGGGTTCAATTAATTTACCTCAAGATTTCTGGTGCAGAGTAAACGGCAGTTTTCTTCAAATGCCCTTTTCCTTCAGGTTTTGCTTCTTGCAACCTTTACAAATCCCATAGGTCACACTTTTTCCTTTCCCCGATCTAGTATATCCCAGAAAATGCTTAAAAACTCTAATGCTGGGCCTCTGGCTGCTGATGGGGTATTTGTATGCGTTGTTGAAAAGATCCAACCCACTAGCAGAGCATTTGGAAGAAGCCAGACCTTCTTATCAGCAGGTATTGTCATGAGTCACGAGTTTTATTCCTCTCTTACTCCTTGTCCTTCTAGCATAGCAGCAGTTCTAGGGTGAGTATTTTGGTCTTTAGGAACCGTGCAGCCTGACTTGTAATTATTTTCTTTTTTTTTTTAGCTAGAAACAAACTTCTTAGATCAGCTCCTGTGAAACGTGTAGCCCGCTGGCCAGCAGGCACCGAGAGAGGCATCGTATTAGCTGAAAGATGGCCAGTTAGCAAATCATTTTTTGTCAGAACAAGACGGACAGCAGCAGCAGCTACCCACCTACCCACCGTCTTCCTTCTTCAAGCACTCTGTTTTACTGTGTAATCACCATTTGTTTTGACGCAGGAAGAATAGCAACACCCTGTTGGTGAGTTCAGTAGGTTTAGAACATGGTTTCTATAGGTCCTTGATAGCGTATAGAAAGCAGATGAACAGAGTTACCTCGAAATGGTACCATTTGAGCATGTTTCAGTGAAACCTTTTGAGCTTGTGCTCTCTCTTCTAGAGGAATCAATATCAGACTAGTGCTTTCCAGCAATCTGAGGATATAAAAGCTGCAAAATAAATGTGGGGAATTCAAAAAATGTAACAAACAGGGAAAGAGTTAAGAGAGATGTTCCCTGATGGTCTTTGTCCAAGCTTCCTTGCCCACAGGTGTTACAATTAAGTCCTACCTGCATCTTGAGCAGAAGCAGGAAGAATTTTCTTTTATTGCCTTTTGTGTACCTGGGGTGTAACCTGACCTTGGGATCAGAAGGAAGAGGCTGGACTGCAAGGATCCCTCGTGATCTTGCTGCTTTGCTGCGCAATGCTTTAAGAGGTATTTTATTTATAAGCGTGCCTCAGTTTCCACACGTAAATACAGAGCTGTGGTAAATAGCGAGACGTGCCAAAGCCAAGCTGCAGAGGAAGCCAACTTGGGACCTGCGTTTCAGGCTGGGTCCTGCGACTCTCACAACCCCCCTAACCCACTGTGCGGTGGATCGAGAGCCCCGGCCCCCGGTACTGGCTGCGCGTCGGCCTGGGAGCAGGGAGAGGCGTTAGCCCGGCGCCCAGCGGCAGCCACTCTGCCCCGGTGGCCCAGGCTGCCCTGAGGAGCTGCACGTGGCCGCTCGGGCTTGCAGGCAGGGGATTCACACCTGGCTTTCGCTTCTGGCAAGTTCTGCGTTCTTGGCACAAGTTCCTGGGTTCTTCTGGCAAGTAAGTGGTTTTTAATAACTATTTTCTCTCTTGGTTTTGTCCTCAATAGAGTAGGGAACTGGTTGCGTTTCCAGTGGCCGCCTCAACCTGATCAGGGGGTTTGTTAAAAGAGTTGCTGACGACCTGTCCTGATGTGCACGGGTGGAAGGAAACGTGGCATATGTTGGACTGCTACCTGGAGCAGGACGCGGGCTGTGGAACACCTGCGCTGTGTCTACTCCGTTCCTTTCACAGAATCACAGAATCACAGAATAACCAGGTTGGAAGAGACCCACCGGATCGTCGAGTCCAACCATTCCCACCAATCCCTAAATCATGCTCCTAAGCACCTCATCCACCCTCACCTTAAACACCTCCAGGGACGGTGACTCAACCACCTCCCTTGGCAGACCATTCCAATGCCTAACCACCCTCTCCGTGAAGAACTTTTTCCTAATCTCAAGCCTAAATCTCCCCTGGTGGAGCTTGAGGCCATTCCCTCTCGTGCTGTCCCCTGTCACCTGGCAGAAGAGGCCAGCACCCTCCTCTCCACAACCTCCCTTCAGGTAGTTGTAGAGATCAATAAGGTCTCCCCTCAGCCTCCTCTTTTCCAGGCTAAACACCCCCAGCTCTCTCAGCTGTTCCTCATCAGGCCTGTTCTCCAGCCCCTTCACCAGCTTCGTTGCTCTTCTCTGCACTCGCTCCAGAGCCTCAACATCCTTCTTGTGGTGAGGGGCCCAGAACTGAACACAGGACTCGAGGAGCGGTCTCACCAGTGCCGAGTACAGGGGGAGAAGAACCTCCCTGGACCTGCTGGTCACACCGTTTCTGTTGTGAACTGGACAAAGAAAAGGGACGCAGCTGCTTTTGAATCTATAAAATTATTCCACTTGCCAAGGGGTTTCGATCACGGGGAGCTTTGGAAGGTCCCTCCTGTGTGGTGGTGCTTTACGTTAATAGCAAATTGTATGTGGTGGGGACCCTGCACTGATGCTCAGCTTGAGCTGAGGGTCTTCTAGCCTGGACTTGACCTTATGCCGCTGGGTCAAGAGCGAGAGAGGGACTTGGCCTCTAGGCATTGAAAACATAAATAAAGGGATGCTGGGAGTTGAAATGTAGGGAATTATTTACCTAGTGGCACAGGAGAGAGCTTCCAGCTTTCTTTGCATTCTGCAGACTATGCTGCTTCCTCGGGAGCTGGCCTCTGTAGGCACCTTTAGAACTGTGTCCACCTATTATGCTGATGAAAGGCTGGCTCTTACCACTATGTACGTTCTCAAAAAATGAAATAAAACAGAGGAAACGTACCTAAGGTGACCTTTGGGTTATCGGGGAAGAAGGAGCGCAGGGCCCAGCTCCTCCACTTGCTGTGCAGCCGAAGCTCTGCGCTGTGCCCTTGTAGATCGAGGGGCTGGCATGGTCTCTCCCAGCTCAGGGAACAAAACAATCCCATCCCCAAAAGGGAGCAAGCACTAACCTAATAAAGGCACCAGCTGGACGAAGGGAAAATCAGCTCTTTGGAAAAAAAAAAAAATCCAACCTCCTTTCATTAGAAAAATAATATATTTCATCCAAATAAGGTAAAAATATTTGAAATGGGGCAGAAGTGAGTACTAGTCAGCATCTGTCAGGCCCTTTCTGGAAAGGGGAAGATTATTAAACTCAATTACAATTTATTTTTGTAAAGTGTCTTTCAGACTAAAAATCTCCCCAAATGCTTTGCAAGGACGGCTCAGGGGGTACTTAGAATATGGAGCATCTTAGGAGAACACCCCTGTTTTCCCACCAAGCCCTTCTTTTCTGCATGTGCTGAAGGATTTAACCCTTCAGGATTTTTTTTTTTCCCCCTCTTCTCTCTATATTTGTGTAAATAATGAGTGATGTTTTATGATGCTGGCTGCAAGAACGTGCCTGAAGAGGGAGGGGGGAGGGATTTGATCCTGTATTTTTTCTGTTTTAGGTAAAATACTTGCTTTTCTTTAGGACTGTGTCTCCCGAGTCAGAAGGTGCTTGGCTGCTAGGGCTGATTTGGAGGATCTGGAAATACAACTGACTTATTTGTTGTTTATTTTTCTTTTCGTGCCTGGCACTTTGCCAGCCTGTCTGTCTCGGTCACTTGTCTGCTTGGCATTTCTGCTCCGCACAGCACCTCACTGCTGGGTTTTCAGCCTTCCACCAGGCCTGCCAGTCCCCTAATGGTTGGACTCGATGATCCGATGGGTCTTTTCCAACCTGGTGATTCCATGATTCTAATGCCCAATGCTTTCCTCTTTCTTCCTAGCACTTCAGAAACAGACTGCTTCCAACTTTATTCCTTTGCTTGCGTAAGCTAGCACTGAGGTTTTATCTGTGTGGAGCTAGAGTTAACACCTCTGTAAAATTAATTTCTTCAACTGATTTAATTAAGCCGGAGAAAATTCTTGGGTGGACATTCTTCCATCTCTTTGAACAGATTTGCTTGACTTAAGCAGTTTCAACTGATACGTGCGCACACACAAGTCTGTGCTGACTTGCTGCCGCTTTCCTATGCAGATGAACTATTCCTTGCTTCCTGCCCACTTAATATATCAACAGCAGATTTCATCTCTGCATGCCTGTTTGCCTGCTTACTTGTATATTTTAGTGTCTGCGCGTTGCTGTATCAGTGCTTCAGCCAGCAAGGTTTCAGCGTGAGTTGGAAGTTGGGGCTCCCTCTTGATTCTCGGTTTCTTCTGTTCTCCATGATGAGCAAGGTGCAACTTGATGTCTCGACTGAAACTGGATCATGACACTGTTTGCAGCTGTCTTCTACCTTTTTTCCTCAACTCTACAACATACAGGCTGCTCGGTTGTGTACAACAGGAAAGCACGGTGAACGCTGTTCCAGAGGGGCTGCAGCCGTGTCGGCTGCCGGGACCCCCGTGTGCTCAGGGGCCGCGTTCCTGGCCTCGGCACAAGGTGTGGGAGGTAGATGTGGTGCTGAATCATATAATTGTTCAGCTGGAAAAGACCTTTGAGATCATCGAGTCCAACTGTGCCTGTCCACAACTAAAACTGTATCTCCGAGCATCTCGTCTGCTTCCAGCCTCAACCCAAAGCTGGTCCCCTTCCACCTGGTGGATGCAGCTGGCTCTAGCCGAGACGCGACTTGCAGGGTTGGTGACTTGATAGCTGAATGAACGAACTCGCTTCCGTTTGAGGGGCTCTAACTTGCCTTGGCCACAGATCAGAAGGCTTCGTTTTCTCCCCTTGGGTGCTCTGGGCTATAGAGCTCTGATGTTTAGACAGAGCTTGGCTGTGGCCTGGGATCACAGGAGGGTCCTAGGGGCTGCCAGCGCGGGCTCAGGGCAAACGCCTTTGGTAGCTGCTTCACAGCGAGAGCACGAGGCAGCACCCTGCCCTGTGGGAAGGGAAGGGGGCAGGGAAAGGCTCCGTCTGCCTGTCAGATAAATCTTCGTCTGTTTACTTAAATCTTCAGTGTTTCTTCATTTGTTTGTTTAAGGGTTTCCCTGCCAAAAAAGAGCAAAAGGAAGGAGGGAAGCTGCCTCTGTTGGCCACCCGTCCTCAGGCAGGATGGGTCTGGGGCAGCCCAGGGGCAGGAGCAGGACTAGGGGCCAGAGCAACCTGCCTCCCCTGGGTAAGATGAGGGGATTTGCCTCTGGAGGGGCCCTGTTCCTATCTCCGCAGCAAACGCTCGGCCCTTGCAGGGGAAGACGTGCGTTGTGTCCTCCAGTCACCCCACTTCTTGCCCCAGGGCTGGCATGAAGAACTTGCCGTCCCTCCTAACACCTACTGTACCTACAAATGCTGTTCAGTGCCTTTTCCCCCTCTTTGCCCTCACCCCTTTGGTAGGGGCGGTTGCCTCCACAGTTAAGATCAGCTTTCAGGTACTGGTGGTGTTTGTTCAAGACGCAGATGGAGCCTCCTGCCTCGAGGTTGGATTTCCTTGTAACAGTGTCTGCAACAGAGGGACTCAAAAGCATCTTGCCTAGGCTTTCCTTTTAATAGATACCCATAAAATATGCCAGGTACAGTAAATATCACACCTGCGATTCCTTCAGATGCCAGCGTGTGCTTTCACCCAGACTGGCACAGTTCCCTTGTCCCAGACAGGCAGCCAGGCAAACTTGGATGTTTTGTTTTTGTGTATGTGCAAGTCTTGTGGAGAGAGATATTCATGTCTGCTCTCACTCTTTCCAAGTTTGGTCGTATTAAACTAAGTTCTGCTTGATTTGTAGAGGAAGACAGAAATTATTTGTGTGTGTATGGGTGCGTGCGTATGTGAAACCAAAACCATTTCCAACGATCTGCATGGGTATTTTTTTTTTTTCCTTTGGAATAGGTACAAGCTGCTCATTGACTTTCAGAGATATCTTTAAAGTTCACGTTCCTCTTGAAGGTGATGTGAGATTTTATGGTTATGTTTGAAAGCCTCAGTCTTCCATGCAGATTGTGGGGGTGGAGAAACGGGTATTTGGCTGTAACTCCTCTCCTTCTCTTTCCCCAGGAGCTGCTTCTTTAAAAGGCCTTCCCATGGTCTTCAAAACAGGTTTGTGAACACAAACTTGTGCATGTTTGTAACAGCTCAGAACTGCAAATGCAAAACTCAGCTGTGACGTGAGCAGCTGATGCGGTTTGTACCACGTAGCAGGTTTGTTGGGTCAGAACCTTACTCCTTGGAAAGGGCGTGTGCAGAAGTGCGAAGCAAGTCCTTGCAAGCTGAAAGTTATGCCCAGTATGAGTTCTGTGTCACAGCAGCTGCTTTTCGTCCGTACCAGTGAGCCCTGGAATTCTGAATGTCCTTCTGCCTGGGTGTAGGAGGCTTTGTGCTGCTACAGTAAACAGTAAATAGCCTCCCCGAGTCAGATGTGCTTTACTGCGCTCTGTACCTGGCCGAGCAAGCTGTGAGGAGCATTGAGCTGGGCACGTGCCCTGGCTCTGCACACCCGATTATGTGGCCTGGAGACGGCTCCTGACTGCCCTTCATCCCGCACCTCACAGATCCCTCTGAGAGGGCTGCTGGGCTAAAGCGGAGTTATGTTTGAAGCTGATAAGAGCTTGGAAGAATGATACCTGCAAATTAAATGGATGCCTATCACGGTATCAAAACTGTTCCCTGTAGGTCTGGGGCATAAGGAGAGGTGTAACCTAGAGTATTATTTTCCTAATAACCCTTAAAAATACCCTTGCTAGACTGGCTGTGAGAAGCACTTGGATGAGTGGGGATGATTGTCTTTTTGAGCCACTGTAATGGCAATTACCTTCATTTTTGGCCAACACTGATAATCAGCTGTCTTTATTTCTGTCCTTGTTGGCCCTTATGGCTCCAGCAAGGACAGGTCTTCATATGCTGCAGCTGGACTTGGCATGTTTGGTCGATAACATCGAAGAACCAGAATGATTGGAAGCAGCAGCAGAACCATCTGGTCTCCCATTCTGTGTCCTAGAATACCTCGAATGCCATTTCTTTATATTTGAGGTGACTGAACTTGTGCTGCCTCGGTTGGTTTAAAGCCATGAAATGTTTTGGAAGGGGAGAGTCGTGCTCCTTTATTTGTGTTTTAGATTTGGGCTGCTGTGAGAGGATCCTCCCGCTGCGAGCGCCTGTTGGTCGCGCACCAAGGGCTTGGTACCCAGTGCCTCGCGTAACAGGCAGTGTCGTTTCGTGGCTATGTGCATAGCTGCACTCACAACAAAATGCTGTTACAGGGATGCACTTGATGGAATTTAAGTGTAACAGCAGCAGCAAATACTCAGTCCTTGTCCCAACTTCAGAGTGAGCAGCCTCGCTGGCTGCGGAGCTGCAGCATCACCAGTGCCAAGGGCTTGGAATGAAGGTGGTAGTGAGGCTTTCATTTATTCGACTGGCAGCTTCTCCCAGGACTTTGTTCTTTTCTGAAGTGCTGTCGGTCTTCCGCAGAGAGCCGGCCACTTCCAGCAAGAGCTTTCAGGCAGCGAGTCGCGTTGTTCATCCCCCGTCCCCCCTGGAAACGCAGCCATGTAAATATCCCGTGTGCCGCGGGCAGAGCTCCAGGGAGAACAACCCTCGGTGCTCCAAGGTCGGATTAGGAGCATGTTCAGATAATGACATCTGAAAACAGGATGGCTGCAAGCTGCAGCAGAGCAACGAGGGGGCCTTGAAAGAGAGAGCAGTCTAATCCTCTCTGCTAATAAGGAGGCAGCTGCTGCCAGTGTATCGGGCTTGGCAAGCGCTGCTTTGCTACCCCCGAGTTCTCCTGACGGGTGGCAGAGAGGCACAAAGACCAGGCTGCTTCGAGGCGGTGGGGAAAGAGCCACACAGGAGGGGTTTTCTCTGCTTCCTTTGGGTAAAACAAAAAAATCTGGCATTGCTCCTCCCGGCAACAGCCCTCTGGCAGGACAGGCATCAGAGCAGCGTTTGGGGCCGGGCCAGTGTTGAGGAGCAGTTTCTGGATTATTGAGAAAACCTGGTCCAGACCCACCTCCAGTGGATAGGAGAATGGTGGGGACAAGCTGTATAGAGCGTGCGGTGGGTTAATCTAATCTCCTGTCCCTTTGCAGTCAGCACTCCTGACTGCGGGATCTGCTCTGCCAAGGCTGAGCTGTGTCGCGCTGCGGCTGTCAGGACGCCCTCTCACCCTAAGGAGTTTCTCGTCCCACATGGGCCGTTGCCGAACTTCACAAGCGCACGGTGCACGCGAATTCCCGCAGCAGGAGAAAGCTGGGGAAGGGCCAGGTGAGAAACACATTCAGATCTTCGACGCGCGGCGTGCAGCTTGTGTGCTCCTGCCCAAGTTCTGCCCCAGCAAACGGCTTCAACCTTGCATTTTAGTGGAGATCAGTCCATCTCATAGAATCATGGAACAGTTTGGGTTAGAAGGGACCTTAAAGATCATTCCAACCCCTCTGCCGTGGGCAGGGACACCTCCCACGGGATCAGGCTGCCCAAGGCCCCATCCAACCTCGCCTTGAACCCCTCATGGGGCAGCCGCAACTTTATTAGCTCCCACCCCTTCTGCACATATAGGGTGTTTCTTTCATGCTCCTCATCTCTCTTGCGTGAGTCAAACATCAAGATTTAGTGGGCTTTGAATTCACCGTAAGGTTTCAAGTGGGTTACAGCAGGCACAGTCCCACCATGGGTCCCAGTTCACCCCCCTGAGCTCGCAGGGCAAGGTAGGAAGGGGAGAGTCAAAGGTGACCAATCCCATCTCTAATCCCACATCCCAGTTTAGCAGTGGGGATGGAAGCGTTGCTTCTACTGGGGGCCCCGATGAGCATTTCAAATAAACTACAGGGCTGCTTAAAAAGCTTGAGAGTCAGAGGGCTCTGTTCCTATTGCACTTCTCACCTCAGCGCGAGCGCTAAAACAGCGACTGTTAAAATGAGCCCAGGGCCATAAAAGACCCAAACTGCTCCAAGACTTGTTAGCTCTTAAAAAAAAATAAACCACCTTCTCAATCAAGAAGACAGCAGAATCACTTGAAAGTTTGGGGTTTTTTTTTCCAGTTTTTATTGAGTGAAAATGTCAAACCTTGCATCAGTCATGCAAAAAAAAAAATCAAATAAATAAAACACATATATTAAATTTCTAATAGCACTAAATTCAAGTGGAAAAATATTCAGTTCTTAATAACGCAGGTGCTGAAGAGACCAGATTCAAGTAAATCAGAGCACACCATCCTGTTTAGGGTGTTTTTTTTTCACTTTCTGCATTTTTGTCTCAAAACCTATATATATATCTATATATCTATATATATGTATATACATATAGATATATACACACACACATATATATGTGCATACATATTATTTTTATATTTATATATATACACATACATATTTATAAAACATTAAAAAGAGCATTGGTGGTTCAAGCATTTATTTTCCCCCCTCCCCCACGGAAAGAAAAAAAACAACAACAAAACAAAAAAAATTACACATTTAAAATTCAAAATGAGCTAGCAATGGCTTATAGTCCTAGTGTGCAATATGGATATTACAAAAGGCTAGAATCCTCCCTCTTTGTCTTTTTTTTTTTTTTTCCATTTTTGTTTTTTTAAAGTTTTTTTTTTTTTGCTACATTGGAAAATTTTTTTCTTTTTTTTTTCTTTTTTTCTTTACAAAATTCCTTCCACACAGACTTTAATCCAGTTGAGTTTGTGGCTAGAATGAACAATCTAGTCAATAGTTTTTATCTTATCTTCGTATTTTGCTCTTCAGCAGTGAATGGTAGCAGAACCAGGAGGGTCCATCTCAAGGTTTATTTTGTTTGGTTTTTATCTTGTTTCGGACAGGACAGTTCCGTTTCCTCTCTCCCCTCCTCACAGTCAGTTGCGTCTCTTTCTCGGGTCGTTCTTTTGAGCACATATTCCAATCCTGAGACGGTAGCGAGAGGTGTCGAACCACCGCGCTGTCGCGGGGGTCGCCGTGCGCCGAGGCCTTCGCTCAGCAAACACTTAAGCGCGTGCTTAAGAGTTTCGCTGAATTAAAGCCTTAACACGGCAGAATTAAAAGACGGGTTGAACCTTTGACTTGTTGTTGTTGTTGTTGTTGTTGTGAATAGAGACGGGGTAAGAGCTTTACCGAAACGGGGAGGGGGGACGAGGCGGAGCGGCCGCTGTGCTCGAGAGGCCTTGAGCCTCTAGGGGAAGGAATCTCCTTCCCCCGGGCCGGCTCCCAGAGAAGGGGTGACAGGAGCGAGGGAGGAAGGCTGAGATGTTGGGGAGCAGTAGGGAGCCCGGGGTGGGGGGAATGGCGTGCATAGATAAGCACAGGCCCTTCTGGCACGTGGAGCCACGCAGAAGGACGTGTGAAACGGGCCCCGTTCCAGCGCGGATCCTGGCCGCCCCTGCCCAAAGCTGCCTCCTGGGCTGCCTCCTTACGTCCAGCACCAACCGCCGCCGGCTGCCGGGAGCAGAGCTACCGCTACATCTTTCACCCCTTTTCTCCACCCGCTTCTGCTTTCTCCCACTGTGGAAGCTGGTGAGATGCGACAGGGGAGAGGTAGAAACACTACATCTCGGGGCATTTTTCCAGCTGCTACCAGCAGTGAAACAGTCTGTATGTCTATCCCGAACGGAAGCAAGAGGCCCAAGCGAGCCCCTGCCTCCCCATCGCCTTCCCCGTTAACTCGGAGCCCCGCAGGGCGTTGTGCTCCCACAGAAGTCACCGACACACATGGTGCTGATTTCAGTGGTACAAAATGAAGACATCTGATTTGCGAGATGTGGCTTGTGTTACCTCCAAGGATTCCTCTTGGAGCCCATCACCATCCTATCTAAGAAGCTGAATACGGGAAAAATGTACAATACAGAACCTGCAGCAAACGCCGTTAAAGTAAAATCTGTTTTGCCCCATGCCACTTGTACAAATTCCAAGGCCTCATTCCCTCACTCTGCCCCAGGAACGTGAGCTTCGTTATATTCAAGGACTGGGTTGTGCTAGAAAACACGCGGTCGAGGGCAGGGGATATACCAAACAAAACAAAAACAAACAAAAAATAAAACCCTATAAAAACAAAAGCCACACAAATAGCTGATAGAGGAAAAGAACTCCAAAGGATTAAATATACTACAAACTAGTAATAACAATATTTCATTTGTTTTGCTTTCATTTGTTTCATCTCTACAAAATTCAAGTTAGAATTCGGAATCGTGCAGCTCGAGTCAGTGCTAGGAGTGTGAAGTCAGCCTCAAACCGCAGCATGAAGGCCCCCTCCCCTGCCACCGCCTACAAACAAACACTACAGTGAAAAAAAAAAAAACCAAAAAAGAAATAGAGAAAAAAAATTGCACACAATTAACCGTATCTAAGGGCTATCCAGAAGGCAGCTGACCCCTCTCATCCCCCTGGCATCGGCGGTTTCTCTTTTGTTCTATCTATAGCAATAACCTTTACAAGAAAAATACTGTACAACTTTCTCTTTTTTTTTTGCCTTTCCTTTTGAAACATTATCTGAACATTCTGTCCTCACATTTACACAGCTGAGCTGCTTGTTTATAAATCAGACCTGATCTGCACCAGTTCCTTAGGGAAATAATTAAAAAAAAAAAAAAAAAAAAAAAAAAGCAGCGACCAAAACTTCTTGAGGCTTTATCTGTTCAGGGGGAAAACAAATTACAGGGATCCCTGGGAGCTGAAGTGCTCATAGAGCTGGTTGGGGGTAGGGGGGGTTGCCTGCAGGATGTTAGAAAAAATAATTAGTCTTTTTTAAAAAACAGGGACAAACTTGAGACACAAGGAACCTTCTGCTAGGCTGGTTTACTGACAAACTGGCACTGAAATAATTCTGATAACAGTTAACTCCTACGGTTTAGTCCTTCTGGAGCCCAGGTGGATGGGACAAGCCCTCTCTCTAAGACTCAGGTGAGGGTTTGGGGTCGAAGGGCTGCCCGGGACAGCAGCCTGTAGTGTGTGTTCCCAGACTGGGCTAGGGAAAGAGAGAAGGAAAAACTCAGAGCCCGGGGAAATCCCAGCCTTCTGGAGGTGGCAGGTTCTATGCAGGATCGCTGCATCTGCCCCTGCATTGCCCAAGCTATTAGCCCAGCATGGACCCAGAAACTTATGACTTCTTCGCTAGACGACACCCTGGCCTCTGCTAGCGTCACCCCCTTGTCCTCGAGTTCTCCGTCTGCGTAGGATGCAGCAGCTTATGTTGTCCCAGTCCCTGCCCCGGTCTGTGCAGGACATCCCGCAGTGGGACCCTCAGCGTTCACCTGCCGTCTCCTCCCTCTGCAGCGGTGCCTTCCCCTCTCCCAGAAATCACCCGAGATCCGTATGAGCCCCCGCAGAAAGGCAGAGCTGCTGGGGCTGGGGGACATACCTGTCGCTGTACGACTGCTGGGGTCAGATAGCAATGGTATTTTCAAGGCTGCTTTAGCAGCCGGGACGCTCCTCTGCGAGCGCGGAGCTCCCTGTGCTGCACCGCGGGACAGAGCGCCAGCTCACAACCTCCTGAGATGGGGATACTGAAGCACCACAAAAACGCCTCCCCCTCAGCAGAGAGGAAGCACCTGCGGGTTGGGATGAGATGGAACTGAATGGGAGATTAACCCCAGTCCTCCAGTGTGAGACCCTTGAACTGCCCGCTGCGTTCTTCCCAAGTTACTTCCGCTAAATCCCTACAGGCAGAACAGCAGGGATGAGGAGAGGCGTCCTACAGAGAAAGTGTAGACTGAGAAAGTTTTACAATATAAATAGCATTCAAAATTATCATCATTAACAGTAAAAAGGATCTGGAAGAACAGAGGAGTGTCCCATTCCCACCCCTGCTCATTCATTAATGCGTCCTCATTTCTGTGACAATAAATACCCACTCCCACCCTTGCTGTCTGACGCCGTTCATTTAATGCTGGAGATAGAAGGGGGGAGGGATGGAGAGAGAGAGGGGGCGCGCACACCCCTCGCCCCCTCCTTCCCACTGGCAAAAGCAGAGCTAGTTGTCTTTGTGACACCAATTCCTCAGATTTTATATATGTGTGTGTGTGTGTACATTATATATAGAGAGAGACACACACACAAATATATAGTTCTACAATTCATTACCTGTTGTTCCCGCCCCCTCCCGCCCCCTCCAAGAAGTGGAGATTATTATTAATATCGTACAACTGAAAACATGGAAAAATAAAACCCAGAAAGAAAAATGGGGGGATAGAGCCCCACCCATAACAAAGGGTCCCCAGATGGGCACAGGCCCCACGCACCATGCAGGGAGCAAGGAAAAGCAGCCAGTACCCCTCAAGGTTCACGTCCGTATAAAAGGGTATTTTTTGCTGCATCCGGCCCCCGCGTTGTGTGATGTGCAGGATGAACGGTGCAGCACCAGTCCTGCTGCGAGCCTGTCTCTCCCGTGGGGCCTGCGGAGGAGCTTGGGTTTCCTTCTTTCTCTCTCTCATGTGTGTGGCACGGAGTTTGTTTTTCACTTGCCATCCCAATCTTTGTTCTTGCCTCATATAGGGTCCTCTTAGCAATTCTCTCTAAGAGCAAAACCAAACCACTGCCACTGTTGTCTCTAAGATTAAGGAGAAGCTTCTGGAGCAACGGTAGAGGCTGGGGCAGCAGCTGGAGCAGGAGTTGGGGTTGGAGCAAGGGCTGGCTCGCTCTGTGGCCTGGAAGCATCCCCTTGGTCTGTGGAAGAAGCAGCCTCTTCTGGTTCTCCATCTTCTTTAGTGGCCAAGCCCTCAGGGTCAGGCAGCGATTCTTCAGAATCCGTGTTCAGGTCTTCCTCTTCATCATCCTCCTCATCGTCATCATCGTCATCCTCCTCTTCATCATCCTCCTCTTCTTCATTCATCTCCTCCTCATCATCCTCTTCGTCCTCTTGAGAAGAGTCATCCTCGTCCTCCACGTCACCAGAGCCAGATGCCGCTGCCTCCGTCTCCTGAGGGGCAGCCCCGGCTCTGCTCGGTGAGGGACCTTCAGTGACTTCCGACTGCTTCTTGCTGAGGTCCAGGGAATCATTGAGGCCCACGCCAGCCGCGTTCTGCAGGAAGAAGAGGGAGCTGTTGTTGTCAGTGCTGAGGTTGAGGGAACTGTCCAGGTTGATGGAAGAGTTCTGGATGTCATACTCGAGAGTGGAGTGGGCAAGGCCTTCAGGGCCAGGAGAGATGGCAGGAAGCTCCCCTCGCTCCTGCTTCTCGTGCTTGCGCTTGTGCGAGTCCATCTGCGACATGCCCACCACCGTGTGCTTGCAGCCGGGGTAGGTGCAATGGAAGTGGGAGCACTTGAGTTTGTACTTGCAGTCAGGCACCTCGCAGTCCACGCTTGAGCTGAACTGGCAGAAACCAGCAGCGCTGATGACGTCCTGCTTGCCGTGGTGCTTGCGGTGGGCTGTCACCTTGGTGCTGTCAGTGCAGCGGAAGCCGCAGCGCAGACAGTGGAAGTGTGTGCTATTGCCAGAGAACTGACAGTCTGGGAAGTTGCAGCTCAGCGAAGACTTGAAGCGCTTGAAATCATCTAACACCAGGTTGTCGACGCGATCGTGGTGCTGGGCGTGCTTATACATGTGGGTGCGGCCGCAGAACTTGTAGCCGCAGTTCTCCCGCGTGCAGTGGTAGTGGGTAACCTTGAGAGAGAATTGGCAGCTGGAGTCCTTGCAGTCCTCGTAGAGGTCGTAGCGCCGAAATCCCTCCAGCATCATCCCTTCATCCAGCATCTTGCGCGAGGAGGCGGTCTTGCGGCGCTTGCCAAACGGGGACATGTCCTCAATAATCCAGAAACGCTTTTTGGCCCCCGAGGCAGTTGGCATAGTGATGGTATTCCCTGAGGAGAAAAAGCCAAGAGTGGTGTTGCTGACAGCCGGGTCTCTCTCCATCGCCCAACCGTCCTGGCAAGCTCTGTATCTGCCAAGACAACGCTGCAACTGTTCCCACCCAGGAGCTCGCCCCTCAAGCTCTCGGTAAGCCAGAACTCTGGGACTGGGGGCTGGCTGATGCCTGCTGGATGTGGCTTCCTCAATTTTCAGCACGTTGACCTTGCCTCTAATCACTGCTCTTGTATATTGGAATTGTCCAAACGCTAACTGTTGCTTCCCTCAGGTTCTCCTGCTGCTTAGTTAATCTCTAGTCCTATTTTTCTCAAACCAGACTTTAACACAGAGGAGCTGGCTTGTTCCATTCCAAGGACTGTGTTTTATTGAGGTTGAAGCGGTAAAAGAGTTTAAGCGTGCTAAAAACTGCTCTGCTGATACTGTTTTCCCCTATCCAGGCACTACAACTGCCAAGGCCAGGCAGGAAGGGAAGGAAGATCCCATGCGTGATTAAAACTGCAAGGGGGGGAATTTATAGAAATAGGATGGACTTTGGCCAGGAGACTGCAACATCCCTCACTGTAATGAGCCTACATATTACGCTGAGTGCACTTAGAAAGACAGATGGACAGATGTTCAATGGGGCTAATTCTCATCATCACTAGCCAGTGGACTCTGACAGAAAATACCAGTTCCACAGCTTTCCCTTGGGTCTCAAACATCACATGATGCCCCCAGTAAATAAAAAGCCCTCATCTGTCTTCCACTTCCATTCACGGGGCCAGCGTAACTGGCTGGTTCTCACCTCCCCTAGGATCAAGCTGACATCAAGGACTCGACCTCATTATATCTAATAACTTTTTTCTTTCCCTTCTCTGCTTGCTATTTCCAGATCTGAAACCACAATCTCCAGTATCAACATTCAGCACAGACCAGGTTGGAGGTAAGAATTTCTCACCAGGTGCAGAATTGTGAGTGTAATTGGAAATTATAGCTTGCAACTAAAACATGGTTGGTTTTTTATTTTTTTTTGCCACTCTTCATGCTGAAACTGCCATCCTCTTCAAGAGAGGCATGATTTGTGACAGGCAGTGCCTGGGGCCTGAGAACCCAGAGCAGCTTGCATCCTTGTCTGGAGACGGCAGGAACAGTCATCTGGGTGATTCTAGTAGAATTATTTTGTTTTTCTGGCTGATAAGCAGGTATTAAAAGTGAAGATGCTGGTTTTGCCATATCTGGCCTTTCAGATGACAGCCCTCTAAGACAAGGTGGCGATCACTCAAGGAAGCCTCCAAAAGGTCACCTGGCACTGTATTCAAGGCTACAAGTCACTGGCAATGGTAGCAGCAGGCTGATCTGCATCGTCCATGTGCCTGGGCTGTATGGATTGCGGGATAAGAAAAGAACAAAAGATGTTCCCAAACCCATTTGTTACACGGCACTTTTGCTCAGACTGCAATGACGCCAGCTTGGGGCAACCATGGAGAGACCATCTTAGTGACGTGTAGCTGGTGGAAACCGCACGTTAAGGCTAATTTAACCAGCTACCGCTAAAGAATAACTTTCTGTCACTCTAGATTTTAAATTAGCGAGCTCTTAGCTGTAGAATCTGTGACCAATTACTCTCTGTCCCCTCGCCCACCACAACATCTGGTATTGTAAAATCTAATTCTCCGCTTCGAGGCGACTGTTTAAGTGCAGCGTTGCCTGGACAAATCCCCGCTATCCCGATCAACTCCTTCTTTTAATAAAAACCTACAGCCAAACCATCAAGACATTTATCATTAGTACATACGCTCATCTTGTCTGCCTTTAGACAGGAATTCAGGATGAGCTGTCTTAGGGGAAAGACTCTGGGTGGGAAATCTGGTTTAAATTTTACCTGTTTTAAACTCAATGTATCTGCCCAGATTTACAACTGTACAAACAGATGGGCTTAAAACTTTAGTTAAACCTACCTAGTTTTCTCATACAAAGTTTCACAGCAAGGGTATGGAAAAAAGGTGATAAACTGGTGCCCTCTCCTCCTTCAGCTACCAGACAACATTCAGTCCCTAGACCCAACTGAAGATCACAAGCCTCAACAGATGGAATCCCAAGCTCATCTCAATGGTAAGAGCGTGCTATGAGCTGGTCTTTTCAACTGCTGATAATGTAACCATTCACAAAAGTGTAAAAAGAAAATAAGCTTAGTGTGTAATTAGAGGAAAGCACAGCACAAGGTTAGGTGTTTCAGACTGCATGCAAACAAATTAAAAAAAAAGCAGCAAAAAATACAGTTTCTTGTATACTTTGTTCATTGGAACACACTCCTCTGGACAAGGCAAGGACCTTCTGCCAAGTCCCATGGCCAAACCTCTGAATGTCCAGGTGGGCTTGATCCTCCAGCCATATTCCCAACCATTTACCCTGGATTTGTGTGTTATTAAAACTGGCAGGAACAACGACTGGGACATTTGCAGGCTGCCAGAATCCTCTTAAGTGTGAGCTTTAAGCACAAATATGCCCTTAATTAACTAGAAAAGAGCTGGGAGTCGGGGAAAAGAAGCCAAAACTGAGACACACCCTAAAAACCATTCCCAGCTGGAGTGAGAATCCCCAGCCTGAGACATCTCTGATCTTAGTCACACATGGGAAACATGGCAGCTTAAAACTAAAAATCTAGATGTGTTTTCTCCAGCTGCTAAAGGCAGATGTAAAAAACGCCGAGTGTGAGAAACAGCCTGAGCTGCCTGGTGATGTCATCGCAGTGACACCGAGGGTGCTTCGCTCTGTTACTGGTGCTGGGGAAAGCAGCCCTGGATTTTATGGCTTTGTGTATGACTTGGGAGCTGCGAAACTTGCAGGATTCATACGAATATGGGAACCGAGTGGCTTGTCAGCCATTCACCTGCTGGGATGTGTGCAGCAGCCTGTGGCGGGCACCGCGCTGAGTGGCCTGGCAGATCTAAACAGGAATTCCAAATCCCATTAATGCTACAAGGGCAAAAGTTTGCTTTGTGGTCACCCCGCTGTTATCAAGAGGCTGAAAGTGCATTTTAACCACGGCTTTTGTCACAGTTTTCTCATTGGTTAGAATTGGTGGAAATTATCCTCAGGTATCCAAATGTTTCTCAGCGTTTGCTGTGGTTACTCATGTCAACAGACAAAAGGAGCAGGCGTGGATGGGCCCTTGGATAAAATTAAGTAGGACACAGAGCGATGTCGGCTTTGTAACTGACCCGAAGGTGCAGCGAAAAACTGTGGGCAGGGTGAGTGGGGAAGGAGATGGGCACAGGACACTAAGAGAGAAAGCAAAGAAGTGTTACCTGCTGCATCCTGAACTAAGGGAACGTCACTTTTTACTGGAGTTGGAGTGGCAATGATGGGCGAAAACCCAGTGGTGCTGGCGGCAGGCATGACAATGCCTCTGCTGGATCCAAGAGTGGCACTGAGCAGAGAGTATGAGAGACAAGATGGAGAGAAAAGATAGGGGAGGGTGGGAAGGGGAGACCTAAGCAGGGCTTGTGAGAAAGATGGAGGCAGAGATGGTGGTTGAGGTTGTGGAGCATTGTGGGTAGCATCATCGGCAGCAGCGGTAGCAGTAGGAGGAACCAGGCAGCCTGGAGAATGTGGAGAGAAAAAAAGCAGAAAAAAAAAAGGAGAAAAAAAGAACAACAAAACCAAAACAAAACAAAAAAAAGAAAAAACCAAAACAAAACAAGAAAAAAAAAAACTGAAATGAGAACCCAAGAGCAGAAGCAATATGATGAAAATGGAAAATACATTCACAAATGTATGAAACAGAACTGTAACAGAGAAGAAACAGAAGGTGAGGAACTGACAGCATCAGGAAGAGGAGAGTTGTCTCTGCAGAAGGGAAAGTGGCTCTAGGGCCATGGGAGAAGAGCCACAGGCTTCCACACAGAAATTCCTGCCTGTGTGGCCCTTGTTCCTCTATACAAACTAACAGCCATTCCAGCTGAGTCCTGCTTTGCGCAGGGGGAGCTGCTCGCTCCCTGGATAGTGGTGGGGGCCATTTCCTTGGAAATGGGAGAGAGCGCCAGGACCCAGTGTCCCACCAGACCTCTCAGGAGGTTTAATGTCACAGGGCAACCACTGTCATGACCCAACAGTGTTCATACAGCGTGGGGTTAGGTGTGCTGTCTGATAAGCTTCAGCTAACTGGCGTGGGAAAGAAAACTAGGAGAATGTGCCCAGCATTAAAGCAAACTCAGTGAGGTGGCCTCTCTAGAATGTAACATTAAACCCTGGGAAGGACAGCTAAGAGATCCTTGGCTCACCACTAGATGATAACAGAATTCGTAAAGATATCTGACTTCTGAAAAGATAGGCCTGTAATACAGGGCAGCGGGAGATGGCTGCGGATTATCCTGGCAAAGAGCAAACAGCAGCAGAAACTTACTTCCCAAAAGAGGGGATGATGGAGGTCTCCTCTGTGCAACAGTGCACAAAGTGGAACAAGAGGAAGGGAGCGCAGTGAGCCCTTCTATACGCTGCTTTCTGAAGATGTTGTCATTTTTTCCCTATGTATGTAATATTTGCTACTGTCCAGTCTTTTTGCACCTCAGCAGTATAGGAAAGTGCCTGACTTCAGATACTGCACAAGGAAATTCATAAAGATATCAGGGAAAATGCAAGTATGGAAGAGGCCCACAACTGTTTAAAATCAGTTATTAAAATAGATCCAACCCCAAGGCACAGGATAAAAACCTCTTGTCGGGGAGAAAAAGATACGCTGTTAGTTCATGGATGCATTTGGATGGCTCTCTTCTCACAAATGATGGAAGGAGCTAGGTTAGTACAAGGCACTACTGTGAAGCTGGTACAGTTCCTATTTTAAGGTGCAGTTGTACTTTGGCCTCTCTTCATGAGTTTATCTCCAAAAAGAGCAGGCAACTGATGATCCACTTCACCCCCACCCCTCTCTCTTACCTGCCGAGGTACTTTCGTTGCCCACCGGAGTGCTGGAGCAGCTGCGGTCCATATTGGAAGATTCAGAGGAGATGCCCCCAGGGCTACAGCCAGTGTAATCCATGTACTCATCTGTTTCGGTGTCCATCAGGCTCGGGGGTCCCTGAAAGGAAGCTGGGGTTCCTGACGAGGCTGGGCTGGGTGCCATGCTGCCAACCTGGGGGAGATTTTCATTTCTTGGAGTGTGGCCAATAACCTGCAGCAAGAAAACAGGACAGGGACTTTCACACCAAAAGCAAGATGCCAAGACCAAACCCATCTGTCTGCACGTTTATTTCTCTCTGCCACGGCTCACAAGGGATGGCTAGAACATGCTCATGAGTGGAACCCATGGCACTGTGGTGAGGAGCATGAATCTTCCCTCGGTGGGAGCTCAGAGCACTAGACTTGGCACGTGTATCCTGGTATGTGAATTGTGATGCGCTCAGAGGCTCGGAGCGTTAATCTTGGCACCGGTATCCCGGTGTGTGGATTCTGAAGCATTCAAAATCAGGAGGTGTTAATCTTAGCTTTACTACCTTACTGTGTGGGTCCTGTCCACAACTACTGACAGGACTGTCCTAGTGCCTGCAGGCTGAGACGCTACAGCAGGGGATGGACTGAAACCAGGGAGCTGCCTGCGCGCCCTGTCCCCGTGCAGCAGCCGTGGCCGGGCACAATCTGATTTTCTCTGGAGAGCTGCATGGGTAGGTGTATGCAAATACACCACCCAGCACCTCCCGAGCACTAAGGCATGAGAAAAACTGGAGTCAGAGCACTTAAATGCAGAAAGGCAGTGGAGGTACAGCAATCTGGTTAGCTTTGCCACATGCCCCGATCCGTGGTTTCATCCTCGCTTTGCTGTTTGCTGGAGCGCTCCACAGGTTAGGTTAGCTCTGCACGTTCCTGGATTGCTCAGGCCACGATTACCACTTCTCCACTGTTGAAGTGAGACAGGATTGCCAGGGAAAGGAGGAGCTCAAACCCAGCATTTTCTGCTCAGCAGGTTCCAGAATTACTAGGGCCAGACTAAGCATGAACTAGAAGAGCCTTGAAGACAAATCCATTTGCTGAATCTCTTCTAAGTTTGATTCTTGTACCTAAGCTTCTTGTATTAAGGACAAAAGCCACCACAACAGTAGCACCAGTTCCTTGGCATCCGTGAACTCATTAAATCCAACAGCAGTAGACTTGAACAATTAACTTATTGACACTACTTAATAACTAATAGGGACCTCTCACTCCCATGCTGTGGAATGAACGGGGGTTCCCATCTCGCTACTGCAGATGGGCCCTTTTTTTTTTTTCATATGCCAGATGTCCTTAGGGGCAGATCAGTCGCAGGCATTTAAATAAAGTCAGTTTGTTTCATCCCTGAAGCCAATGGAACTTAAAGCAACTAAAGAACACAAAGAACAAGCAGGAGGTCACAGGATTGCTGCCATTCTGAGCAGGGCTCAGCGCTGCAGCTGAAACTCTTCGATTCATTCATGAAATGGACAAGCCTAACCTGCCAGTTGCTCTCAGTTCTGTGCTGGAAAAGAAGCAACTGCATCATTCTACTGCTTCCTGAGAAAGGACAAGGACTGACTCCAAATCAATACGGGAAGCGAAATTTCGAGACTGGTATTTCTCTCATTGAAGGTGGAAGCAGCAAATAATTCTTTATGTGCAACAGGAAATGTCTGTTTTAACCAGGACGTTCAATTCTTCCACATCCTAAGCACTTTAGATTTAATAAGCCAATTGGCGTATATTAAGAGAGCCGGGAGGGAGTGCAAGTTGTAAATATGGGTAATTCAATGTTATCCTTCTCAATTCTTTTCTCTATAATTCACAAGGAAAGGGTGTTTACATTAAGCAATGCTTTGATATCTATGCTTCATTATCTTTCCTGGAATTGTAGAATTCCAACTAAGTACAGCTGGCTTGGGTGAACTCGCATACCCTGGCTGCATCCTCTGATAGGGACAGACACCCTTGAGAGTGTGGGTGCAGGAATCTCAGCACTAACAGTTCCACAGCAAACAAACGAAGGGACCGACACTACACGCGGATCTACAATAACCAGTGAGTCACCTGAGTGGGAACACGATCAAAGTTCTTCCCCAGCATCCTTCTCATGTGCTTTCTGGCATGGGATGTCATTTGGTGCTTGAGCAGGAAGGAGAACTGGCAGCCTTCGCGAATGCAGTGGAAGTGGCTGTTCACCTGGTTGTATTTGCAACCTATGGACACAAAACCATTATGCAGGACATGAAAGGGAAAAGGACTGTGGGGAAGATGATCTGGAGCTGGGACAAAGCTGCTGCTACATCCATTTCTGGTGGACTGAAGATTATCAATGGTCATGGGGTCTTCAGGACCAGTCCTAAATGAAAACAACCCAGGATTTTTTGCCTGCCAAGCAACTGCAAGAGAGGATTACAGTGCATACAGGTTTAAGAAGTGAGCCTGAGCTGCAGCATGTCCCATCCCTCTTCATGTGTTTATAAAGAAACATTACCATTACATCTAGTAGTGCCTAATGCTCTCCAGTCTCTGCAAGCACCCTTTTCCTTTACAAAAGGAACCAACCCAAGACATTTAACTGTATCGCATACATTACAGTCGAAAATACACACTCATGATTCGATTAGAAACGAAAAGTTCCTCTTTTTTCCCTTTAACTGTGCTCTCAGAAAAGCAGTCTCTTAAAAGCTGTAGCTCTGGACAGTGTATGTGCTCTGGTCAGATAGAAACAAGCCAGGAAGTGATTACTGCCACTCCAAATTTGTTGTGTAATAGGGGCAGCTACTTAACAACAAGCAATTTATATGGGTTCTGGTGTACAGCACTTGACACTTCTTGCTCCTCGTGGATACTGCCTTGCATTCTGGAACTTTGGTGCATCTCATTACCAGACACCCTAACCAGCTGCGTTCTGTAGCTGACAAACAAGGGCTTGTTGCAGTTAAAGCACAGCTATACCAATAATCAGGTTCTGCTTGTTCACTGTCTTCCCTTGACCATACCCTTGGCCAGCGGTACAGAACTACAGAGCAGCTCAGTTTTACTCATCTCTCTGCACCCAGACACCTGTCTGTCCACCTTTCTTTGCGTACATATGTATTTTTCACCTCTTTCCCCCTCCCCACCCATACACACATGTCTACTTATACGTGCACAAACAGACAGACAAAAACCTATCGTGTGTGTTTGTTCAGAACACTCACAGCCCTTGAAGCAGGCCAGAGCTTTCTGCACTTGCTAGATATACACACACAACTTAAGAAGTAGAGAGAAGCAGGCATGCAATTACATGTCGGTATAACCATACGCACCTGCACAAACACATCCCATCGTGCTGCCTGTATCTCTAGGCAAATGCAGGGTGCTGGCTAAACATATGTTTATTGCACGGCAAGCCCAAGCTATAGGTGCATGTAGATGCTGCTGGATGCATGTACCCCATCGCTCCCCAAAATAAACATTGCTGACACACGTACAGCCTGTAGATCCCTGGCTGCCAAACAGCTCCTGAATCACCCAGCCCATCTTTAGCTCGCAGATAGTGTTTTATGTGCATGCCAAGTTGCTGTTTGTTTAGGTATCGCCCTCCCCCACAGCCCCACCTCATCTGCCCTCCCCATCACGTTGTGCTGTTCTTTGGGATGGAGAACAAACAGTGCTGGTGAGACTGAAACCGTATCAGCCGCGGGCAGGTGAAGGCTCGCCTGTTGCTAGGGCATCCATGGAGGCTGGGTGTCATCTATCACTGTCCTGCTTTGTCTAGCCTTGCTATCACCTGAAACACCTCAAGTTGAGTAAATAACAGCAACTGCTGAATCTACTGCCGTGTAAATGAGACCAAGGTAAGTGCTGGCTGTGGCGCGTTGATGTTCATTACCCTGGTTACCACAAACAAGCCACAAATTCTTGATGTATTGAAAAGCTGAAAAGTTTGGTTTTGGTTATTGTGGCTGTTTCCCTGCAATGGGAGAGAATAGCACTTGTGAATATTATCCTGAACCCTATTTTGTTTCAGCCTTTGCTCCAACAAGGAGCGTTAGGGAAGGCTGGGTCTGTCATACTGTCAAGCCAAAAAGGAGGGTTAACCAGATCCCAGGCAGTTCAGGACAGAGCTCTGCTGGAGCTATCCTTTGGGATCCCCTAGTCAGAGACCTGGATTTCAGCTCTAGATGCCTCCCTGGGATGCATTCTAGTTTCTGTTGTCGTGTTTGTTTTACCAGCTTTACACTAGAGGCACTTAGATTTAATAACTAGTGCAGCACTGCTAATAGTTCTGACGAGGGGCAAGTGACTGTTGGAGGCTGAGCCATATCCCCAGTGCTTCCCAAGCCTGTGCTCTGGTTGTTTGCCCTTTGGCTTCCAATACATCACACTGGCAATGGCTAAAACCCCCAAAGGTTTCATTTGAAGCTGCCCGGAATCAGGTAAAGCAGCAACTTCCTTGATCCAGAAGAGTCACACAAGGCATTCATCAGAACAGGCATTTCCCCATGGCTTTTTTCACTCCTAAGAGCACCCTTAAACTCCACCCAAGACAAGCAGCAGGCCCAGAAGACTGAAGTACAAACAAACAACAACAAAGGCCTTGGCAATCGGTTAAAAAGGTAAATCAAAGGGAAAGTTGTATCTTCAGACATATAGACATATATATATATATATATAAATATATAAATATATAAAATCCTCTGTTTTCTGTCCATTTAACTTGGGTCTGTTTTGGAAAACATGCTTCAACTCCAGTAGATCAGGCACTGCTTTCTGCTTTGTTCTATTTCTTGTTCAGTGATTCAATGACCGAATACTTAAGCACAACTCGTGCCTTTCTTAGGACAGACCACACGAGGAAGGTGACGGGGGAAAGAGAAGAACACTCACCTAATCTGCCACACTCTTCTCGCTTGGTAAAATACTTGAAGCCATTGGCTGCCCTCCTCTCTGCCTTCTCGTGTTTCTTCACGTGCCAGGGCAGCTTGGTGGTGATGTTTGTCACGAAGTAGCAGCCAGGGCGCAGACAGTGGTAATGCCCTCGCATCCGGAATTCACAGTGCTGGAGAGGAGCAAACAGGCAAGTTGCTTTAAGCATATCTAAATTAAATAGATTCTCACTTGCCTGATACTGATACTCTAGATCACATTCATCACCTTCCACAAGTTCCAATGCAAACCAGTTCCCTCTCATGCATTTTTTATTCTGTATTTCACTATTCCACGCTGACCTACCCCAAACCTAACTCGTGGCTTTCCCTGAGATTCATCACAGATTTTTATTTCATTTCATCTTGTCCCTCTCCGAGCTGCCTTGTCCACTTCCCCCAAGTCAAAGAAACACAAAAGTAACATGATTTTTAGTTTGACGGAAATAAAACACTTTGCTAGACCACATAAGACTGGGAATGAAACACTTGGCCTCGCTTCCTACTGTGCAGTCTACTTGCTCTCTCCTGTCCTCCTCCTGCACGTGTACCCAGCCCAGAACTCGGCCTTCGAGTTGCTCTTACCTGGTTTGGACAGAGACACTGCAGTGAATAATAAGCAAACTGGTCTCGCACATTCACCAAGTTATTGTTGGGGTTGATGTGGTCCAGGCAGTGGGATTCTGCTTTGCCAGAGGTTTTGCACACATACTTGCAGTTCCCAAACAGACAGTGGAAGTGGAATTTATTGGCGTACTTGCAGTCTGTTGCCAGGCAGGGATCGCTGGAATACATCCAAAACCCAATCATCACCTTTACTCATTTCACACATTTGTTTCTTTGCCAAAATTTAATTCAAGGGGAGCCCAGCTGAAGCCTCTGCTCCAAACGTGGCCTACAGATTTCCCATAGCCACCTTCCTCCTTAGGAAAATCGATGCTGGCAGCGCTACTGCAGTTCCACCAAGCTAGGGCACCTTCTTGATTAAGATTATTAAACTACAGCCATGCATGGTGGGTTCTGTAGTCCTTGAGGGCCACACTTCCAAGTTAGCACTCTCTCAAGGTCTGGATAGATGCTGTTTCTCCCTTTCCACCTGTACTTAGCAGACCCAGAGAGTTTTCCCCAGCTCAATTCTGTGCAACTGAAATGAAACCCTGGGGCACGCACACTGCAAGATGCCAGGGCTTCCCCCGATTAGAGAAACTCAGCAGTGGGAGGAGAAGTAAAGAGGGGATTGCAAGGCTGGAGTGGACATAAGAAAGCAAAGTGGCATCTCCAACTTACTTCTCCTGGAACTGGAGAAATCCAGGTTTGACCTGAGGCTTGGCGTTCTCCAGGGAAGTTGTTGCCAAGGGTGAAGTTGCCAGGTTAGGCACGGATGCTGGGATCTGAGGCATCTGGGGGATGGTTGAAGCCAGCTGCTTCCAAGCTAGCAGTGTGGGGGCAGAGGGCACAGTAGCTGGACTCGGAGTGGGCACGTCGATGGCTGGAGCGCTCGCCATGGTCACAGAAGCAGCAGATGGTGATGAAGGGGCCAGTGAAGCCTTATTCTCAGTAGCAGTTGAGAAGGGAGACTCGGAGTTGCTTTTCACAGTTCCACCCTCCGTTCGGAAATGGAAGCTGCAAAAAAAATGGTGTAATTCAGCTGTAAATCCTTGACCATTATATATAACTTGACTGAACATCAACAAGAAGGTGTTAGTCCCCTCACTGCAACAGCTGGAGCCTATCTTAAATTCATTCTTCACCCAGGAGTCATCTAGAGCTCTGAGCATGCCGTGCAGCCTCCATAATACAGGCTGTATCATCCGGCCACCCAGCTCTGGGTTGCCTGCTGATTTCCAAATGATGTGAAATGACCAAGGATTCACAATATAGAACGTGGCAAGATGAGAAGGAGAGGCCGTTGGGGTGGACAGTTTGTCTACTTCATTTCAAGCTCCTTATCCACATGATGTGAACCTCCTCAACAAACCCATATAAACTAAAGCCTAGGGAAATCTTGTTAATAAAGACTTGTTATGACAAGACAAAGAACAATAAAGTGCTTTCTACGCTGCAGTGATGGGGAGCTGTCTACTCCACAGAAATTCTGACAGTGGCTGGGTTCCCAGGATCCTCTCCCTCCCATATTTTCCTGTTTCTTTGGATGGTGTGTTTGTGTGCTCTGACAAATATGGGTCTCCTTTGAACTCCCTGTCTGTCAAGCACGCTATATCCAACCCTCAGCCTTGACAGCACTGTGAGAGACCCCTCTTTTTCACAAGTCGAGCGCGTTTATTGTGAACCAAAATTCAAAAGGACGTAGCGCCCGGCAAAAATTTCATCTGAGCACATTCGCACAGGGAACACAGATGCCCTCGGGGCTGCCTGCTCTTGAACGGAGCCACTCAAAGGTGTCTCTCATCCTGCAGTGGAGAGTTCTCCCGCGGTTTCCCAGGACGTGCACTCTCCCACTCACTTGGCGTGCTTGATGGCTCCATCGAGGGTGCTGAAGAGGGCCCCGCATTCCTCCACCACACAGTGGAAATGCACCTTATGGAGAAAGTCGCACTGCGCGTCGCAGAAATCCTTGGTACCAAACCTGGCAAAGCAGACAAGCAGGCATTTACACAAGTAATGTTGGAACAGACACTTTTTCTTTGGATTTCAACTCTGCTACCGTTCTGTTTTCTAACGTCACCATCCCTGCTGCACAAACAGCACCCGCTGGCGTTGTTGCTTGAACACTGCCTGTTACACGGATCTGAACACAGAATAAGAATCTAATTCTGCTCCTATTGAACTTTATAGAGAAGCTCCTTTCTAGTGGGGGCAAAACACAGAACTACTCTGAAACAGAAGATGAAAATCACTTGACTCAAATCACTTGTTCTTGAGTGCTGATGTACAAAAGCCAAGGCTCTGAGGAGTGATCAAAGACCAGTGAATTAGGGGAATTCTAGACCAAGACGACACTGCTGAAACATTACAGGTCATTTTTTTTTCTGTTTCGGTCTCCCAGGAGTGGCGAAAGGGGAGAAACAACAGTGGTTCAAGGGGATCTAGATCGAGAATCTGCCCACCCCCCACCTTGAAACAACAGGGTATCCCATGGAGACCGATGGATATCTACGACATTACAACCTAGTATGGATAGATACTGAAAAGGACAGATCCTGAAGTGCAGAAGAGAGAATGCTGCAATGCAAAAACCAGAAAAAAAGCCACCATCTACGATACGCCTCATCATCTTGGAGGCAACAGTCAAGAGGGCAAAACCTACTAAGCAGGGCATCGCTGCTCATGCTCTGCTGAGATTCTCCGGGCTTCATAAAACAGCACAAACACATGTGATTTCAGGAAACTCCAGAATGGTAGGGAATCAAGCAGTCAAGTGAAAAACACTGGCAGGAAGGATTTGAAACTTAACAGGGGAATCTTGCGTAATTATGATACAACAAACTACAATTGCTCTGATGAGCAGGAAAGCAAGAAACAAACAGCAGGCTGTGCGGTCCCAGGAGGGACCTCTCCTCGGTTTGAGGGTAAGGGAAGAAGAAAACAAACTGGTACTGGAGAAGGAAGAGTGGAATACATGCAGTCAGTTAAGGCTTGCAGGGAGATGATGGAGGAAAGTACAAGTGTGGTAAGTGATAAGAAACCCAAGTTACTGCAAGCTAAAGGGGTCGTTTCATCAGGGACAGGAGGAATTCTACTTAGAAAGTCCTCAAAAAACAGGATGTGATGATGACTGCCTTCTAAACTTTGCTTTGGATGGGAAAACAAAAGACATAGCAGACAGTTAGGGATAAAATGAAGACCACCTAGAGGAGCAGATAAAGAGACTGGCTGGAAAGTACAAATATGCACAAATCAGCCAGTCTGGATGTCCTGAAGTGCAACAGAAATTAACTCACAAACTGATTAAATTGCTGTTTGCTATTTTTTAAGCCACAGAGTGGGAATTACTAGGAAATCAGCAAAAAATTTAAAAGAAATTAAAAATCGAGGTACTGATTATTTCAGGAAAAAAAAAAGACAAGTGATCTTTGGCAATTATCATACCTCTAGTCTTAAGTTCTCCTTCTAGTGAAGTAATGGAACAAATATTAAGAGGGAGGAGAAAATCATTAAACATCTAGAGGATAAAGGAACCATGAGCAATAAACAGCATCAGGATTATAAAGAATAAATCTCACCAGACAAATTTAATTGCTTTTTTTGATAGAATTACAAAATTAGTAGATGAAGGGATGCAATATATTTGGATTTTAGTAAAGCATTTTGATACAGTCTTGCATATGTTTAGAATTAATTCAAACTGGCCTGGATGCGAATGCTACCTCACGGATTGGAAACTGGCCGAAGGACCGTAAACAAAGGCTAATGACAAACAGCAACACATGGAGCTGGGAGAAGAGAGTTTGTGAATGCCGTGAGGATGACTTTGGTTACGTCTGAGCTTATTTAACATCTTCATTAGTAATCTAGGAGAAGGAGTAAACAGCACGTTAATGAAATTCACAGAAGCTACTGAACTGGGAGGAGTTGGCAACACCAGCACAAGTGGAGAAAAATAAGAGAGAGGCCTTGCAAGACAAGGGAGAAGGTTCAGAATACGAGAGTTGTATTTGGAAACGCAGAGCTAATACATCTGTGGCTGTATTTTTATAGATAGGGGACTCATGAGAGCAACACTAAAAGCGATGCTGTGGAGCAGTGGCTGGTAAACACGATACACACACAGAGTACAGATGCAAACAAGGTAGCACAAGCGTGAGCTGCATATACAGGGCTGGTGATTTCTGGTGTGGGGATACAGGAACAGCAAGAATGACAACAGCAATCGCATGGTCGGATGGCTGAAGGGACTAATGTACAAAGTTGGATTAAAGGAAGGAAACAAGGTTGGTTAAATGGAATGCCGAAAGTCTGTGACTGTCTGAAGGGGGTGATCGCCAGCTGCGAAGAGGAATTCTCTGCTCTGGTTCAAGGAGCTATAACCAGGAGAACTGCCAGAAAATTACAGAAGGGAAAATTCAGGCAGCACACCGTGAAAAAAATTGTGACATTGAAACATATTAGGTGATAGAATAACACTCCCAGAGACAAGAAAAGAGCCATGCTGCTTGGCATAATTAAAACCAGGCTGGACACAATGCAAATGGACTGCGGGGAAGGATGCTGGTCAGGGGAGATGTACTAGAAGACCTGCAAGTCTTCTCTGTCCAAGTCTGTGATTTATGAAGCGTCCACAGGCATTTGTAGGCAACAATCTGTGTCAGAGCACAACCCCCTGTGTGTCTGCCTGGGCATATCTGTGTGTGCTCGAAGCACGGGTCTGTCTGGGCATGTGTGTGCATGTGTCTGTGTGTGGGTGAGTTTCGTATCTGTTCCATTTGCCTTTTGAGCCTCCTTGTCTGCAGTAGAAACAGCAGAAACCACCCTGGTTCCCATACTCCCAATTTTCTTTCAGTGGCCAATGATCAGAGCATCCGTATCATAGAATAAGGCCTTTAAATTCAAGAGAACGCCGCATCCTGGCATGAACTACCAAGCCAGACACTTTGCAAAGGAAATAATTTTCCCTTTCCTCTGCTCCCAGTCCCATGCTCTCCTTACCGGCGCAGGTACATCTTCCATGGCTCGGAGAGCTTCTCCTGGACAAGTGCCTTCACTGCCTTGCCCAAGTACTGTGTTGGCTCTCCAGCCCCAGCTTGGCTGCCCTCTCCTTCCGTCTTAACGTTCAGCAGGTTGCCAAGGCTGGCACTGGTCTTGGACATCTGGAATAGAAGAGAGATGCTGCATCAAGCCCGGCACGTGGCCATGGACACTGCCAGTCAGGACTGTCCCACAGAAAAATCTGTTTTCAAAGATTAAGAGAGAATACAATAAATCTGCAAAGACTGCCTCAATCGCATCACCAAAACTTAGCAGCATCTCTCTCTTCTGCACCCTCCACCCAACTACCACACTCAGGGGTCCATCTAACATTCATCTCTCTTGTGCACAGCCATGAAGCGTCACTTCTGTTTTATACGTGGGGAAATGGAGGTGGAGAGAGACACACCTTGAGTGTGGAAAAGGTGGGCAGGCTTAACCATTAACCCAGTAGAGCTCCTACAAAATGCTGGTCTCGGTACAGAGCTGGCGAGCTAGTTTTAGAATAACTTTGTTCCAGTCACAAGGCTGTCTCCTTCTTTACGGTGACTATCAGGCATGTTTGGGAGGGGGCAAATCTCACTCATCAGGAGAAAATTCCTGCTCCACTTAAGTTCCTGGAAAATTCTTAATAACTTCAATAAAGAAATTATGTCGCTTTCTGTGCTAAATGTCCACAAAGCAGGATTGGCCACACAGTTTGTCTAGTGGAAAAGGTTTCAGAAAAGGTTTCTACACAGAGAAGGCTTGAAGGCCAGGTGTGTGATGTGCAGGACAGAAAAAAGAAGTTACTCAAGAGTGTTTAGAGAGAACACGTTCTTTGAGAATACATGCACAGTTCCCCAGGCCCTTTCTTGTTTTGTTGTGCTCTCTGTTCCCTCCAGTAATGGCCGTGAAACTCCCAGCATGAATAAACACAGGATTGGGCCCAATACTTGCATTATAAACTCCACCCACTTGAGGATCTTGAAGCCCTTTATAAATATCAGTTAATTAAGCCTGACAGTCCCCCCTAAATAAACTGCAATACGCTACAGGAACCCTGCCTATCTGAGGCTCTCTTAATGCCCCCTGAAGGTAAAGCCCCTGCTGCTCTGCGGAGACCGCAGCTCTTTATGGCTGGAGCCAGAAATTCAGGTCGTCTTTTCCACCGCTGTTTGCTGGGCATTTGGTTTCTGTAAAGGGTTCTTAGGCAAATAATGAAGGATTGCTCCGTGAAAACAAATTGTGTGCAGCCAGAAGCAAACATAACGTGTTCCTGAGCACATTGAGCTTGATCCTGCCACCCTTAGTCTGGGAACAGGCTCCTCCAAACCAGTGGGCTTTGTTCTCTCCTGGTTTCCATCATCGGTTAACCCCATTCCTTCCTTAAAAAGGGAACAAACCTGAAGAACTCACATTTTGCACCCGTCTTACGCTTACTTTGCACAACATAAAGAATCTTACGCACACAAACAAACACTTCTTTCTAAGCACATGCTTAAATCTCATATTCTCCGGGAACTTTCCAAGTGAAGTAGCTCTTGAAACAGAACTTCCCTGAGCTGGGGCCTTCGCAACGACTCCGGACCCCAGACTCACTAAATAGGTTTCCTCACTAGAGAAAGAGCCTCATGTTTGGAGTCCCTAAAGGGACAACAGGAAGGAACGAGTAAGAAATTAAGTTTAAAAGGGAACATCAAAAACCCAGTGTGACAGAGCCGATGGAGGAGCAAAGTGGCGTAAGGCTCAACACAGAAATTAAACAACACGGAGAGAAAAGAATGCTGAAATAAGAGAGAAAGGAAGCAGGAGATTACTAAGCAAAGTCGCTTTGCCCTCTCTTGCGGTTAATACGGCCTCGATGCCTGTAACACCCAGAGCCAAGGGGACAGCAATGGTTACGCCCGTAAAACCTATCACTGAGGGGAACATTAAAGCAAGGCTCGAAGGCTGCCCCGATCTCTACTGCGGTTGTACACAACAGTAAAATTAATCTTGGTACAGTAGAATTTATCATGGGAAAGGGAAATATATATTTGAGATGATGCATAATTTAAGGAAAAAAAGTAAAGAAAAAGAAACCATGCATTCTCTAAAATAAATATTACAGCACATGGTAAAGGGGCCTCTGTTGGACACCATTACTCACACCAGAAGACAGAAATGGATGATTTTAGCTCAAATCTTCTAATTTTTTTCTTCTTTCATAAAAACCAAATTATTCTCCTCCCCCTCCCCCACCGAAAGAAAATGTTTTTAAGTAAATAAACAAAATGAGTAACTATAAAAAGGGAGCAATAGAGAAGTTGCTAGGATCTGAAAATAAAAATTAAAAATAACAACCCTTTCGGAACCCTCCTCTGTCTAGAATGGATGAAAAAAAAAAGGTGTCAGAGGCTGCAATATATTTCTTCAGCCAGTTCATTAAATTAATTCGTAAGCAGTGGCTCTGAAATTATACCCGATGAAAAATGGTCTCAAAATTTAAATGGTACAAACTCATCTTATTAGAGGCAAAACATTAAAAAACAAACGCATCTCTTCCACCCCCCCCCCCGCCATCACAGCTTTAATTTCTCTTGGTGGGGGGAATGAAAGGCGTTTGATGGATGGCTCTTACCTTATTCATAAGCGAGGATAAAAGAGATGAATTTGCCGAGACTGTGTGGCCATTTGATTCATTACTGGAACACACAAACGAACAGGGTTTAGTTAAGATGTGCGCAGGGACTGCAAGCACCGAGATTAATCCTTCTCCCTTCAAGCTGCCTCACTCCTCACCTGCTGCTTCCAGAGGAAGAGAACGATGCCCACCCTCCCTCGGGCAGGCTGAACTCTTTGACTTGTGACAGCCAAGGTGGAGAGAGAGAGGGCCCAAATCTGCAGAATTCAGTTCTTCCCGCTATTAAACATCCCAGACCTCTTTCTCCACATCACCACACTTTTTGCTTAGCTGACTCGGAACCCACCCCGTGTTTCACTCCTTCATCCCATTACAACTTCGAAAGCTACAGCCCAGACCCAGGCATGCCGGGCAGAGACTCCAACTGCCAGGGAGAGCAACAACCCTTACAGTCACAGCTAAGAAGCTGAAAGGCAGCCTTAGTATTTCACATCAGTCATGATTCTGGTTGTCTACAAGCACTGTGGTCCCAAACTGAGCCTTTTTAAATAAAGCACGGAAAGGAAGGTGTGCAAAGGTCAGTGCAGAGCCCTCACTTATCCCAGTATCAGTTCCTCTGCAGTTTTTCCGCACAGGACGATCCTCAAACACTCCTGCTCTCAGCAGAGATGCTGGACAAGTGGGACGCATGCTTTGAGATAGGTGAATTCACATGTGTGCGAGTGCAAAGATTCATCACGGTAACTACAGGCCAGCACATGCCAGACCCAGGCAGCCCGACACCCAACTGTTCTGTGTGCCCTGTTTCTCTGGAAGGTGCCTCTCTGACCTGATAAGGTGCCCTGGTACATCACTGCAAATGCTCCTATGGGCTTAAGTGTGGTGCCGGAGCAGCCTCCGATCGGCTCTGGATGGCAACAGCAGGGATATCTAACTGAAAGAAGGAGCTTTCCCAGTGGCTTGTTTTGCAAAGCGTGCTTGTGAGCCCCCAAAACCATCTGGAGAACATATACTAACAGGAGTAGAGAGCACCTCCCTGCCTCCTGTTTGGGGGCGTCCAGTTCAGCCACTGTGCAACTGCCCATCATCAACACGTGTCCTCTCATTACAGGTATGGAAACTTCTTGGATCTCGATGTGGAAAGAGCTAAGTGTGCCTGTGTGCTTCTCTCACCCGTGATCCTTGACGCTCAGGTCCAAGCTGTGCTCCTGCAAGGAGTCCTGACCGGTGGCAGACGACGATCCCATGGCCTCCGCAGGTTCCTGCTTCACTTGAACTGGATTGAACCGTCCGGGAGCTGCTGGTTGTCCGTTCCCTGCTCGAGAAAGACAAGCACAAATCAGATGAAACCCGGAGGTCTCCAATGAGGTTGCAGTGGCCAAGGAGTCGGTTAAATCGCCGGCACCAGGGCAGGAACGGGAAAAGCAAAGAAAAAGTGTGGGGGGAGGGAAGTGCTGGGATTGCTGGTCAGCGTTTATTGCCAAGCTGACATGATGGGTTCTGACATCCACTCCAGCGTGGAAATTCTTCAAGTGATAATTATTGCAAAATTATGTCAAAGTTGTCCAGGCTGTGGGCCCTTTAAAGGAGAAGGGCGGAAGGAGCGTGGGGGAGACCTGATTCTCTGCACAAACTGTCATAACTAATTTGCGGGGCTGCCTCTTAAGCGTTTATTAAAGACTCTGTTAACGCTGAGGCAATGTGGCAGCTTTCGACTGCTAGTCAAGCCCCCTTTCCCGTCCCCAATCCCAGCGTTGCCGTAGCGACAGCGCTGGCCACCACTGCGCCTGCCCAGCAGCAGCATCTGCCCTGTCGGGGCTATCGAAGGTGACAGCCAATGGGCTTGGTTCAAACCATCCCACTGCCAGCCCTTGGCCCCACAGAAACCGGGAATTCTTCTCTTTTTCTTTGGGAAGGTGTTAGTGCTGACCCCATGAAAGAAAAACTCAAATTAAAAGGAGAGAAAAAAGAGGAAAGGGGGTGAAATGAGAGGAAAAAAATTAGGAAGAGCAGCAAAGAAAAAAGGAGGGAAAAAAAGTTGCTGACAGAAACGTGTCTGCAGAGCTTTTTTCCATAATCCCCAAGTGACTAAAATATTAATCTACCCTCGGGCAGTACAGCTGACGGGAGCTGCTTCGCAGACAGCAAGTGGCATTTTATTAAAAAATAAAGGAAAATAGTTCCCTCTCTGACCTTTCTCTGCTTTAGGAAACAATTCTTCAAATAATAATTTGAGAAGTATGGGAAAGTTCCCCTCCCCCTTTGATCACAGAATCATAGAATAGTTTGAGTTGGAAGGGACCTTAAAGCCTATCCAGTTCCAACCCCTGCAATGGGCAGGGACACCTCCCACTGGAGGGACAGAGAAGCGGAGCTTGCAAGAACTACAGGAAAAATAGTCCAGTTTGTGGATTGTTCCAAGACCATCACCAAACCCACAACTGGGACAGCAAAGCTGGAGCTCAGAACCAGCCCCCAGGATCAGAAAAACATCTGGCAATGAGCTACAGGATGAGCACCGCAGAGCTCTGTTGAAACTCAGTACAGTCTGCAGAGAGGGACGAGGCCGCTGCGTGGCCTGCAAGGACCGGCCAAGCTTTTTCTTCCTTTCCATTTTTACCACAGTGCCTTTCTCTTTGCAGCCGACAGCAAACTAGGCAATACACACGGCAACGTTCTTCCTTCAGATCTGGGAAGAGCCTGCTCCTCTTGTTGGGCAGAGCTGCCTTTCCTGCCTCTCTTCTGGACACGTGGGTATAGCCGGGCTCTACGGAGACCACACCAACCGTGCCTCTTCAAGGGTCAGCTGGACACGACTGAACCTGTTCTCCCATTTATGTTCCTTTACTCCTCCCCACCTCCAGTCATCAGACACCGCTGCTCCTCCCACCGCTATCACAACTGAGGAGGGTTACTCAGTCATGGAATGGTTTGGGTTGGAAGGGACCTTAAATCCCACCCCTGCCAAGGGCAGGGACATCTCCCACTGGATCAGGGACTCCAAGCCCCATCCAACCTGGCCCTGAACACCTCCAGGGATGAAGCAATCTGTGCCAAGGCCTCCCCACCCTCCCAGGAAAAACTCACCTGCTTCAAGTGCCACAGAGGGTTTGAGTGCAGCTGCTGCCAGCCTGGCCATCATAGGAGAGATTAATCCCTTGCTAGCAGAGATCCTTTCCATTATAGATGCTGCTGGAGCTGGAGAAGAAGTAGCCACTGGCTCACCAGACCCTGAAATGGCCTGGGATGAGGAATCGGTAGGAGCAGATGATGTTGGATTGCTGCCAGAAGAACCAGCAGTCATCAGATTTGCTGAGCTGGCGGGAAGCGGTGTAGAGACCCGACTAGGGATGATGGGGAAGAAGGATCCAGCTGTTCCAGGAAGTGCTGCTGAGTTGGAGAGTGCCAGGGCCAACGGTATATTGCTGGGAAGAGCCTGGGAGAGCAGGCCAGAGATCTTGGTGGCTGGTGTCATGCTGTTGGCAGACTTGCTGGCCTGTGAGGAAGCAAGCTCGGCAGCAGAGGAGGGTGCAGCTGGAACTATGAGAGAAACGGAAGACTGTTGACTGGTGGGGGAGGCACTCAGGCTGGAGTTCTTCGAGCTCATAGCGGAGAAGTCAATAAGGTCATCGTTACTGGACTCCTCTTGCTCGTTATCCTTGGACCCCAGAAGAGAGGCGGGCAGGCCCAGCACTCCTGAGCTCCGGATATGCCGGCGCTCGTGTTTGCGTTTATGGGAGGTCATCTGGCTGGTGGAGGTGAAGGTGAAGCCGCAGCCTGCCCTTATGCAGTGGAAGTGGTTGGTGGCCTTGCTGTAGACACAGCCCTCATACTTGCATTCCTCGTACTTGTAGAACTTCTTGAAGCCATCCTTGGCATAGGCATCGTCTTTGATGTGGTAGCTCTTGTGCTTCTCTATGTCACACTTGTTCTTGAAGGTGAACGTACAGCCAGGTCGCCTGCAAGGGCATCGAGGAGGAGAGGGTGGTTGGCTGGATGGGCTAGGAGCACAACGCCACCGCTGTCACCTCCCTCCCTCTGGGATAAGGACGGGGGCCAGTACAGGACAATGGCCCTGTCTGCAAGGCTGTTGAGGAGTTTTACGTGGATTAACCTGTGACACCACAGCAAGCAAAAATGTTGCCATGCAAGAGAGCTGGGAAGCTCACTCCACCCTGAGGGAAAGCCGCAGTAACATGGGGATCAAGGTGCCCACCTCTAAAACTTCCAACCAAAACAACAGCTAGAAAGGACTAAGGTAAAAGCTGTGCTTTCCTGCTCTTCCCAAGAAAATGAGGAATTGATAGAGAGGTGTTTGTGCACAGAAAGCAAAGTCTGGGCCTGAAAGGGATGAACTCCCTGTTGGCTGGAGAGAACTCTAGTGTGGAAGTGCCATTAGCACTATGTCAATGGCCTACTTCCCTCCAGCTCTGAAAAGCACTGTGATCTCTTCCCCAAATGATTCTAGAATGTGTTTTCCAGGGGGCACCTCTGCCTTCAGAGTGGTCTGTGATAAGATCCTGGAAATCATCTGCCCTGGAGCACGAGTTCTCTCAAGAACAGCGCTGAGAAAGTCACAGCAGGGAAAATCAAGTCCCCATGTGTACTCCTCCATTTATGACTTGGCAGAAGGAGCCAAACAGACCACACGACTCTGCGGCAGGATTCCTCCCCTTCCCTGCTGTCTCACCTGCAGTGAAAGTGAGTGGTTTTCTGCCCGTAGAACTGGCATTCCACAGTGCCGCAGTCCTCCGTGGCACGGAACCGCTGGAACCCGTCATTGATGAGCTGTGTGTTCTTCTTGTGAAAGTTCTCATGGGTCATCACATCCGAGGTGCTTGTGTAGACCTTGTTACAACCCACCTACCCCAGGCCAAAACAAGGAGCCATCAGCACAGCGTTTGAACAGCCTGACACTATTGCCAGCAAGAACGAACATACGAGCAGCGCACACACATTTCATAGCTCCATTTGTGCACTTCTCTGAGGAGCGTTAAGTCAACACTTCAATTCCCAATCTAAAGATTGACTGAGCAGAGCTGGAGAAAACACAACTCTGGGCATGAAACAGTAAGGAAGGAAGGGGAGGATGCAAAGGGGTAAATCCCAGGTACCGATAACTGTTCCTGCTCTTAAGAAGCAAACTCAACTGACAGATGTCATTACTTTTTGTTATCTTGGAGCAACATGGAACAAAGTAGGACTTTCCTCTCTTTGGGGAACACAAAACTGAGTGGGAATGAGTTATTTGCCTCTTTAGTCCTTCTGGGAGTTAAGGCCAATCTTTTGAGCTTGTAACACAGGGTTCTCATTCTTGCAAAGCATAAACCCTGCGTTCAGCTGATCTTAGCAAACCGGTGGCTTATACTCCTGTCACTGTTCAAACCTACCACTTCAATAATTTTAAACTGGCACAGCAAGTGAGAATGGTGTGAAAGGACGGGATGCTGAAAACCTGCCTTCTTCTGGGCAAAGCAGGCAACTTTGCCATATCGAGTAAAAAAAACAATGGAATCTGAAAACGTCCTAAGCCCTGCTGAGGGAGGACTTTTTTTTTCCTCTTTTCTTCTCTAGCACAACGTGTGCCAATGCCTGCACCATCTCAGAACTGAAGAGAACGAAAACACCACCTCTCAGTTCAGCCCAGGTTGATTCAAACAGGCAATAACAAAACCCATGACAAATACCCAGAAAAGAAAAAAAAAAAGTCTCTCCAGCTATTTCCAATATAAAAGAGCCTCTCCCTCCCTGCTCTGACACCTTGAAAAAAGACAGACTCTGCACAGCATTAAAAAAAAGAATTAAACAAAAACCTCCTTAGGAATAATTTGCAATGCAGCTCTTGGTGCTAAAGCCTAAAAAAATGTCAGTTCATATAAACAACTAACTGAATTTTATCCACACCAATTATGGACATAAAGAAAAAAAAAACCCATGAGATGGATGGCACAAATTCTGCCATTTAAGCAGTATTTTCTTTAATTGGGAGTTTATATTCAGACACCTTTCCTGTAAGACACTGCTTACATGGGCATTATCTGACTGGAAGGCAGTGGGCACAGGATGGAATTGGCCATATATAGTTGTGTATCAAGGGTCTCGATTCGAACTCGAGTGACTTAAAGCTGTGAAACACTCCTTATACTCTAAAAAAAAAAAAAAATTAAACAAATCCCATCCTGGGCAACTGAAGAACCTGAACAATCAGTATTATGGACACAGAGCAGAAAACGTCCTCGAAGGAAAGTCACATGAAGTTCCCAATTTATCAAAGGCTGTAAGCACATGCTTAACCCAGCCCCTGGTCAGGACAGGCTGGAGTGCATGCCTAACATTTAAATATGTGCTTAAGCCCCGTTGCCTTCAGAGCGCTTACCTGGCTCCAAGTTAAACATATGCTGCACCCTAGCCCAGCAAAGCATTAAGCACGTGATTAAGGCCTTGGGACTTTAACTGGGGCTTAAACTGCTGGGACAGGGCAGAAAGCAAGATCTGAGTTTTCAGGACAGAAAAGCTTTTGCCAAGGGTTGCCTGGTCTTTATGTACATAACTCCAGCCTGTCCTCGCAGCAGGCTACAAGGCTAATGAAACGAGTCCACGCCAAATCCTTTAATCTGAAGAATGATCAGGGTAAGACCCAAACTATCTGTCTAAAAACAGTAAAGGCGTCACAGTTATATCTACGCAGCAGTTCCAATGCTGGTTACGCTGCTGGTGACACCAGGCTGGCTCTTCAGATAAAACTCGCCTACACCACAGACAAGTAAACTCCAGCACCAGTGAAGGAGACAATGAACCGGGGCTGTTAGGTTGAGATATGTAGCATTAAACCATAATTACTTTAGAAACTGATTACAGAGGAAATTAAACCAGTGTTAAAGGGCGGATGTGTCAGAGGCAAGTCTGATTTCAACGGAGGGGCAGATCAGATTCGGGTAGAGGCAGTGCAGTGGCATCATAGAGAAGTCCCAGAATCTCAGAGAATGGGACTCGTTTAAACAAGTGAGGCCCAAGGCTGTGAAAATCCTTTGAGACCGGCTTTGCCTCACTGCGTGGACAAGGCAGCCAAAACCAGGGGATGTGGCTGCCCTTCGCCCTTGCCAGCGCTTGGCAGGGCACGGACTCATCGAAGAGGTGCCTGAATCAGAAGCGAGCTACGGAGGGTGAAGATGGAGGCGTCGAGCTGCCTGAGCTCAAGAACCCTTGCCGTCCACCCCAAAACAAGGGCTCTTTGTTAGCCTCGGACGCTGTCCTCCGTTCCCCAGCCCGGCTGTTACCTGCATGCAGTGGTAGTGTGTGCTTTTCCCGTTCAGGTGGCAGCCGTGATAGTACACGCTACAGTCATCCAAGGGGCTGAAGCGCATGAAGCCATGCTGGAGGGAATTATCACGTTTCTTGTGCATGTTGTAATGCCGAATCACATCCTGTTTACTAGTGAATCTCTGGAGAGATACAGAGACAGAGAGTGAGACACATGTGATGGGAGTGGGTGAGTAATCCTGGGCGCAGGGTTTTGTTGTTGGTGTTAATAAACTTATGGTACCAGATCTGTAAAGCTCAGCAGAGATCACCCCAGAGTCAGATTAAAGAGGAACTGTGTGCATGGATCTTCTTGGTAAAGGAAAAGATATACACCCATGAGAAATTGTGGAGTAAAATGACCCTGGGGTGATGTCCAAACCAGGCCCCCTGCAATTCTTCTAATACAATTTTAGCTGCTACTGTCTTGAGAACTGCTATAGTTAGAAAGCAAACCAGTGAAGTGAGCAGCCTCTGAGAGAGTAATCCAAGCTTCCACATCACTCACTGGAATGGGCAGCAAGACTGGCTGCCACATGCATGTCAGACTAGAAACTGGGAGAAACACTTTGCTCTTTCACGGCATCTTCCCACTTTGTCTTCTGCCTCCCCTGCGAGGTAGGATGGCTTTATTAGGAAAATAGGGACATGGAACTTTCCTCCAGTCACAGAAGATGGTAGCAGAGCTTAAAGCTAGATCTGTATAACCAGCGTATTCTTTTCATCCTCTACCTGCTTGAAGTAATGAAGGGGTACCCCACTGTCAGAGCAGGCTAAGTGCCTTTAAAACGAAGCTTTTCATTTCTATTTCCCACAGACATCAATATTTAACAGTGAAGGTGGGAAAGTAAATCTGACTTTTTTAAAAAAAGAAATCAATATCCATTTATTTTGAGTAGTAATTGAAAAGGCCTGTATTCTAATGTTTAACAACTTTTCTAGTCTCCCTCATAGGGAACAAATGATTATCGCTTCCATGCTCTCCTCCTATAATATCAATCCTGATCAATCTCGTTGGTACTGGCATGGGAATACATTGATATAGATTTAAACAGGAATCCCTTGGAGGCTGGAGGTACGATTTCCCCGGGTGTATGTACAGGATTGCTATTGCCAATCATCGTTAATTTGTGCCCACTTATTACAGAGTGTTACTTATTCTAAAATATATCTCAGCCATAAAATAATTTGCATTTTAAAAAGCAGCCTAAATCCTTATTCCCTGCGAGACCAGACAGCTCCTTTGCAAGCAGCTTCCAGGCTCCTTAGGAAATAATCATGAGGCCAATCATAATAATAGGTTTTTCTGTCTTTCCATCCTTTGCATTTCTCTCTTTCTGGCGCAGAGATATCCCTGCCACAGTTGGGAGAGACTCATCTCAGTTACCAAACTGTAGGACCACTACACGCAGCCCTGAGACAAACTCTGCTTTGATCAATAGAAACCCACAGCCACGCTTGGCAAATCCAGATCAGCTTCCTACGCTGTGGTCAGGCTCGTTCCTTGGAGAGCCAGAGGTCTCCTGGGGTGGAGCTGAAGCTGTGTCTGATGCACAGTCGAGGCAAGCTCTGGGATCCCCACTCAGACGCGTGCAGCCTGACCACAGAAATGGCAGTGTCAAACTCCCAGACCTGGGAAGAGGGTAAACAAACCCCGCACGTGACTCGGCTGGCTTGACGTCGCTACCCTGGCAGGTCTCCCAGTAATTACAGCATCGCACATGCTCCTGCCCCCACGCTTTGCCCACAAATCCCGGGCTGCTGCTGGTCTTATTGGGTGTTTTGTTGCAGATACTGCTGCGACAGTGTCACTCGGGCAGCAGGAGGGAGAGAGACAGACTAACAAATCAGCAGTGCCTGGTTGCAGGCGCAATTTGTAACACAGCAGAATTTATTCTCTTGGTTTCACTGTTGTGAATCTGGAGTAGTTGCCACTCACTGGAACTGATCTGTATTTTGCTCTTCGTTATAGCAGTCTGGGTTTGGTTAAATGGTGTTAGATTGGGTTAAATGGGAAAAAATAGGATTCTAATAAGTATCTCGTCCTTTTTCAGAGTGGAAAAGTGAAGAGGCGTGTGCGTGCATGAGGAGGGAAGCTCCGAGGGGGACACATCTCCCTGGGTTGCACCCGCTAGGTCCAGGCAGTCGTGCTGATAGCGTTTCCCTGGTCTTTACCTGGTAGTTGCACTCTGGGTCCAGGCAGTGGTAATGTTCCCGGTACTGGTACGCACAGTGTATGTGTCCACAGTGCTGGCTGCCAGAGAATCTGCCAGCGGGAGAGGAGGAAAGAAAGGCAGAGAGAATGAAACAGTGGCCTGATGGTAGGTACAAATAAAATAATACCCATTCCTGCTTTCATCCCACCCGTTTATTGGTATAAAAGCCCATTTACTTTATCCCCTCTGAGGATGGAGGGCCTCCTGCCTCCTTTTCCTTATTTATCACTACTTAAAGTGCTTCTTGATCAGGATCATTCAGGTCCTGAACATCCCTAAGCTGTCCTACCCTTTGAAATTCATCTCCATTATCTAACTTGCTTACTTGAGGAAGAGTAAGAAAGGACAAGTCCTTGAATCCAATATTCTAAAATTCTCACGTGTGGGTTTAGGTACCACAGCAGTGAGTTTCAGAATTCTCCCACGCCAGGAGAGAAATAAATATCAGGCAACTACAGAGTCTAAATTTTAGTTATATGGCCATGTAGTAGGACCTTAGAAAAGCTCAAGCATTCATTTGTTTATGAGCTACATCTCAAGACTGTTTTTTCTCACTGATGAGGAGATTGCAAGCCAGTAGATTAGGTGGCAATCTGCACAGAGGATGATCATGGCAAGATTACACAGGAGCATTCAGTAAGACGGACACATCAGCAGACAGACAGGTGAGATGGATCTCCAGGAACAGAATAAACCGTTATAAGCAGATCATCTCAGCCATGTGTGTGCGTCTTCTTTCTCCCACGCATGACAGCCCTGCTGATTGTTATTTTCCATACGGATATAATATTTGCTCACAACAAAAACCAGTGCAGTGAAAAAGAACAGGGTTCTCCCCCTGCCTTTGAGAGGGATTAAAAGCAGGACTTGAAGCATGAGCCAACGACCTGCACCCAATCCGTTTCTGCAGGCCACCACCGAGCATCCCACACAGCAAACCTGGAAACTCCGGACATACAGGGTGGAAAAACCTCAGGAAAGCAGAAATGCCACACGATATCTCTGTACAAACAGCCCTCACAGAACGTATTGACTGACAGACATCAGTAATTGGCAAGGGGACAATCCAGTAAGGGGCTAATCAGCGCCACGAGCTCTCCAGTGAGTGTTCCAGGAGACCCTGAGAGAGCTGAAGGGCTTGAAAGGGAAAAGCGCTGGAGAGAAGGGGACTCAGAGGGGAAACATTCAAAGATAAAGTACCATCTGCTCAAAGGTTCCTCAAAGGTTCCTCACGTCACTTAGCGCTAAACACAGCAGGAGTGAGTGTGATAAAGGGCAGGGGAAAGAAACAAGGAAGGGCAACGGGAAAATGGAAAAATGAGGGGATGAGGGTGTCCTGGAGCAAACAAGGAGTGAGGCAGGAGCAGGGAAGGTTAGGGAACATTGTAAGGTGAGGTAATGCTAAGCTACAGGATAGACAAAGTCAGGGTGAAAAGCAGCACTAAATACGGCATTTCTGAAGCACAGTAAGGAAGAGGAGGTCACTGTGGAGACAGCAGGGCCTCCAAGAGATGGGAAGGGGACTTAATTGACAGAAAAGATAGACATTGCTAAAAAATTAAATGACTTCTTTGCCTCAGCATTCACAAAGGGAGACAGGGACAGATGCCAGGAGCAGACATGCCTTTCCCTGGGGAAGGAGAAGAAATACTGCAGGAAATCAGGATCACGTCAGAACAGGTGATTGAGAAACTGGAACGAACCTCAGCAGCGGAGAAGAAACAAACCACAAGGCAAACAGCAAGGCTAGCTGCACAAACAAAGGTGTGGAACTGAAAGCAGAGGGAGCGATTCCTGCTCAGCCCCTGGGAGACTGTGAGGCTGGGACAGGGCATGGGCAGCGGCCGGAGTCACCACGGCATCACCCAGGGCCGTGGCCCGGCAGCAGGGAGAGCCAGCTGGGCCTGCTCGACAGGGCTTTGTGCCACCAGCAGCTTCAAAGGAAAGGAACTGGTCTGAGGAAAGCTTCCTCCCTATTCCTGTACCTAGTGGTGCAACTATTAAAGAGGGCCTGCAGGAGAGCTGAGGAGGGGGCTCTTTATCAGGGAATGCATGGACAGGACGAAGGGCAATGGTTTTAAGCTGAAATAAGGGAGATTTGGATGAGGTCTTAGGAAGGAATGCTCTCCTGGGAGGGTGGGGAGGCCCTGGCCCAGGTTGCCCAGCCCAGTGGTGGCTGCCCCATCCCTGGAGGGGTTCAAGGCCAGGTTGGATGGGGCTTGGAGCCCTGATCCAGTGGGAGGTGTCCCTGCCCATGGTAGGGGTTGGATCTAGATGGTCTTTGAGGTCCCTTCCAACTCAAACCATTCTGTGACTCTGTTTGGTGGACGAGCTGGGGAAGAGAGAGCAAAGGGCTGTGCAGGGCTGGAGAACTGTGGAGCACAGGCCAGGCAGAGAGGAGAGGTCAATAAAGACCTTGCTGACATACAGGCACCTTTGAGGCAAAGCAGTCTCAAAGATTTTTGGAAGTGAGGACACAAAAAGACCAGAGGTGTCAACTGCAGTAATAAAAAGGGCCAGCCACCAGAGATCTGACTGTGTGGGATGTACGACCTGAAGCACCCCGGCAGGAGTAACTCAGCTTTAAAAGCAGCAGCTAAACAGGCACTCTAGCACTTCAAACTCCTACCCTCCCTTCCACGTGCCACGCAAGGTGTGGTGTCTGCAGCGCAGGAAGGGAGAGGCAAGTGTTCGACCCAGCCGGGGGCTCGATGAAGGAGCAGTGCACACAGCACGAAGGGGAAATTTGCTCGTTCAGTCAGCAAGGGTAGGCTCCTAAAGGGTTATATTTATCCTCTGTTTCTTCCGACACTTGAAACAGTTCAAAGCTATTAATTTTTAAAGCACAGCATCTGTTTAGCTTTTTCATAACAGGAGAGCTTACACACCACACACTCACTTACACGCATACACACACGCACGTTTACATGCACACGCTCTCAGGTACATCAACACCCCTCCTGATTTACAGCAGCGCACCCACAATTTCCACACAGACCATCGCACACACCCCTGCAACAAGCAAACCCACAGATCATTTAATCACGCCGATATGCAAATCCAAACTCCTAAATTGTCCATACAGGCACACGGATTAATTTGCACAACAACAGCCCCTTCCCCCTTCCCACACTTTCACCGTTTCACTTTTCCTTCTGGCCAGAAAGAACTAGTCTTGATCTGGCAAGACTTAGAAAGAAAACCCAAGATAAATAAATAACAATAAAAATAATAAATAAAGAAGTCAGCATGCTTAGAGAGTGTTTACAGACTCATTACCCTGTAACGATGATGTGAAAGAAGGAAGAAAAAGAACCCACCCCAATTACAAGGGGGGAGGAAACCCACACAGAAATAAATATTTAAGCAAGTGCTGCCAGAAGCACCATCTGCTGAGGCACTAATAATAATAATAATAATTTTTTCTGTGGTCTTTTTTTTTAATTATAAATATGCAGGGTGGGGGGGAAACAACGCAACCCAAACTCGCTAAGTAAAAGGTTTTGTTTTGTTGTGTGAGAGAATGGATTATCCCTGCGCAGCTTTTGGCAGTGGCTTTGGCAAACTCATTAAGCTAATTATGCAGTACAGACATAGAGTGTCGTGCCTTTCTCCCCCCCCCCCCCCCCTTGATTTTAAGGCTTTAAACTGTTTTTAAAATTGTGTGTAAATTGAAGGGAAGTGGCTGTGCTGCCAACGGGCGCTTGCAGAGCTTTTCAAGCAGGATGTGGTGGCCCTGAGCTCTCTCATGAGCCTCCCTCCGTTACCTGCCTGAACCAGGGGAAGGGGCTTGCAGAGCACTGCGAGGAGTGGATGTGGGTGAAGTGTTGATACAGAGGAACTGGGGACAGAGAGAGTGGCGTCTCCTCTCACTGCAACTACTGTGACTCCTATAATCTTGTCAAAAACAAACAAACGAAACAAGGGTGCTGCTTTTCCGCCCCACAAAAAGGTGAGCTCCTGCCCCTGCTCTCATTCCCGTCCTCTCCTATCGCTGCTGGAGGAGCTGCTGCTGGTGGTGCAACTGCCCTCTCCTCCCATGGTTTTCTTCCACCCCTTTCACCTGCACATCAGGGTTTGGGGCAAAAGGGAGGAAAGGCAATCACCTCCCGTTCCACTTAGCAAGGAGAGTGCTCTCCCCACCCTTTTCCCGTGCTGATGCTCCAGGATCTACCCTTGCACCTTCCCAGCTGCTGGTGCCTCCCACAGGGAAACTCCGCAGGCTCCGCCAAGGTGGGAAAGCATAGCACGTATCTCCCTCCCCTCTTGTTAGTAAGTGCTGGTGGGAAAAAGAACCCTGCAGTTTTATCTCTGGAGGGACGCGTTTGTTTGCTTCCCTGCCTGGTGCCTTTCTGGATGCAAGGGGCTTTCGTGGTGAGCTTTCTCACAGTACCCACGGATTCCACAGGCTGGAGGCAAAGGCTGATGGACCCTTTACCCTGTGAGCTATAAACCAGGCAGGTGTTGGGCAATGATCTCCTCTGTCTCCTGTGGCATTACTCACTCCGTCTCACCACAACAGCCTTGGGCTCCCTCTCAGCATCGCCCATTCCTGACAGGAGCCTGCCCGGCGCTGCGATAAGGTGCCCTACTCTGCCCCTTATTCAGTGAGGGTTTCTCATATAAACGAGCTGCAAAATATTCTAGGATAAACATCCCACAGTGATGCCAACTAAACCTGAGTCAGCTGTGAATTCCTCCAGCCTAAATTCTCAGAGGTGAGATGTTCCCTGCTTGCCTCCTGCAGGCACTGGATGTGGAAGGGGAAAAAGGCTGGAGCCAGTGCAGCAATGGACAGAAAGAACGACAGCCAAGAGCCAGTGCTCCCATTTAAATGCTGGGCTGCTGTAGTGGACACTTTTCCACTATTTGTCACCAAGTCTAACAGCTCTGGGGATCTGAGCGAGCTCTTGGCATGCCAGCCCACCTCTCACAGCTGCTGCTCTCCTGAGCTGAGCAACAGAGCAACCACAGACGCCAGAGGGAAATGGAAATGCTAATGACCGGCTTAAACGCTCGATCCAGACGGACAAGACCTCATCTTTCCCACCACCCCTCCACCCTATCACTTCCAGCCCTCTCCCCAAAAACATCAAGAGTTTTGCCTACCTGGCAATATACTTCTGGTAAATATTAACGTCTTCGCTGACAGCTGGTTTGTCGGAGGGTAACCCGTTCCTAAGGAGAAACACAAGGCAGAGGTGGTTAGCAGCAGGAACAGGGCATGGGGTGAGCTTCTTGCTCTCTCACTCACCCTTGACACACCAGGAGACAGGGCCCAGGGAAGAGCACCCAGCAGAGACACCCATAGGTGCCTCGCTCCCTGCTGCCCTTCAAATCCTGCTCCTCCTTCTCCTATGGAACCACACAGTTGTCCTATCACCCCTCCTGCAGGTTCCCTCTTTCCAGGACTCAGTGCAATTTGTTGGAGACACTGAGAAGACCAACCATGACAACCTGCTTCCACAGATTAAAACTAAACACCCACCCACAAACGAATGACAACTACATGAAACCCAAGGCCTCCCGGGAGCCTCTTGTGACACTGCCTTGATGTGCACAGAAAGGCCATCGAGATGCGCCTGCCTGGGGCTCAGCTGTGCGAGAAGAGTCTGAGGTTCAGCCCCACTGTGAGCTGTTGCACCTTTCCTGTGGCCAGCACTGCTCCTGCTCCTGGCAACACGGCTACAGCCCCAAACTGGGCTTCGACTGCCTCCTTCTCCACAGATACCCTAGCCCCGACAGACAGACGGGGCAGCAAAGCTATTTATGTGCTTTATTCAATGGGAAAACGAGCCTAACTGCACCCAACTGCCACAGAAGCCTGGGTTACTCAGCATCATTAGGAAGCAGACAAAAATTACAGCTTCAATCAGTTCAGCAAGGAAAAAGAGACTCAAGGCCAGACTCCCGCCTGCCGAGGAGACAGTGGTGCACCAGCAACCCCAGACGGGCTCTACGCGGTCTCCCTTCTCAGCTTGGCCCCACCCAGCCTCCACTCCTACTCACGACGGCTCTTGGAGCCGGGTTGAAACAAGGACACTTTCGCACAGAGTTCACTTGAAGTGGGTAGATGAGTTCAGGGCAGGTTAATAGCATTAGAGAGTTAAAAGCCATGGCTAGGATATGTGTGCGCATGGGTGAGTGCGAGGGGCAATTCCTGCCACGTTATTTGGTCCCAGAGTTTCTGAGCAGAAAGCCAGGTCCCAGAGATACCACAGCTGGCACCTCTTCCACCAGCTCAATTAATGGGCTGCCTTCTCTTATCAGGAGAGCCTCTATCAGTCAGCAGCCTCAAGAAGGGACCAGAACACCTTCTGTTTGTGATCAGGACACCGCGAACTGCCAGGCTGAAGGCCCTGGTCTCCTCTCCCTGCTGCAGCCCCATCACGATGCCCCAGCTGAGGAAGTCCTGTGGGTAGAGGAGGGATCGCCACGGTGCTGCAAACCCACAGTGGCAGGAAACGAGCAAGAGAAAGGAAATCAAACTGGGATCCCAGTGCAACACCGAAGCAGAGAAGAGGAGGCTCACAGCCCCCCGGGAACGCTCTGGGATGGCCACTGAACTCCAGACAGCCGAGCGTTCTGTAGACTCTTCAGGCACAGAGTCACTGGCCAAGCCACCCATCACAACAAGGCACCGTGCCTGCAGGAATATTTACAACACCTTTTTTTTCAGTTAGCAGGAGTCTCTGCCTGTTATCTGGAGCACACGCAGGGCTCATCCTGAGCGGGGGCCAGATGCAAATGCTAATAGTCCTCTTCTCTTTCCTATACACCTTAACCAGAGAGCTCCCTGTCTGCAGGCAGGTGGGAAGCTCTGCCTTCAGGTGGGGAAACAGGGAAAGTGGGGGATGCAGAGTTGTCTGAGACTGCAAAGAGCTCTCAACAGAGGATTCAGACCAAGGGCTCCTAGGTCCATATATTAAACACAAAACAGCCTTCCTCCTTACCAGAGGGCAAAGGAGCAGGGTGTGTGCGTGAAGGCATTTGCCACAGAAACGCAGGCAGAAGTCCTAAGGCTCACTGCAAATGATCCCATGGGATTCTCAGCTCACAACAGCCCCAGGTCCACAATGAGAAACAAGCAAATCCAAGCCACAACAAGACACAGAGCAGTCCCCCTGCTTCTCCCTGCCTGCAGCCTCATGGACACGTGTAGCTCTTTGACAGCTGCCACCACTGGAAGCCACACTACGAAGCAATCCAAGGTTTGGTGAGGCCTTCACGTATCTCCATTCAGTTAGTGGCATCACTGCAGAGATTGCCAGCAATGCATGTGTAGGGGCTTATTAGCGGTAATTGGGCTAATGAGTTTGCCCAGTCTGAAGGGTAATTCAATCACCTCTATTTGTGTAAGGAACAAGCACACTGAGAAGACACAGGCCTGGCCCCACAGAAGCACTGTGCATGCCTAACTCCTATCAAAATCGATGGGAATTAGGCACCAAAACGTCTTCTGAGCTCTAGAACAAACAAGAAACCCCATCTTGCTAACAGTGAAGTCAAGCAGTGTTTTGCCACCACGTTAAACAGAAGCAAGAATCAGGTTCTACATACACAGCTGGATGTTTGGGGAACCAGAGCATGGAGACAGTGAAGTGGTTTCAACCTTGACCTTAGAGTGCTGACAGCACCATGCTCCTTCATCTTTCATTCCAAGATACGAACCAGGAGCAGGTGGGCTCTGCATTCATGGCTGTGCTGATAGCTGTCCACACCCTTACCACAAAACAGAGCTGTAACAGTGCAGGATTTATCATCACATGAACGGGAATTGCCCACTGATACACCCCCTCCTTCAGGTATGATCCCCCACTAATGCAAAGAGAAGAACAGTAGGAGGACACTTACTTTACTGTGGAGACTGTTCCAGTTGTGATGGAGTCTGTCTTGGAGAAAGTTGATTTCAGGTACTCAGGAGTGTTGAACGGCAATGAGACGGACTGCTCCGGCCCGGCCACTGGAGTGCTGCTGGGGGTACTGGCGAGGGGAGCCGGGGCCAGGCTGGGCACTGGAGCTTTCACTGGAGTAAGCTTCTGAATGTTCCTCACGTCATACTTGGAAGGCCGGCCTACCTTGCCTGTCTTGAAGGCGATGGCTCCTCCCATATCTGGGCTTCCTTCTCCAGGCTTGAAAAGGTGCAAGTACTTGACATTTTCTAGGTCATACTTGGAGGCCTTCTTGTAAGTGTTGCCGTTCTGTGGCCTGATGCTCTCACCCGTCTTCAGCTTCTGAATGAAGAAGTCGTATTTGGAGGCCCGTGACATCAGGCCCTGCATCTGGGAACTACTGGGAGAGGGCAGCGGCAGGATGGTGGCTTTGGTCTCCGTCAGCATAGAGGCATCTGGACCTGGCACCCGAATGGGCTGTGCCAGCACTGAGGAGGTTTCTTTGCCCAGCTTGGAGCCCAGCTCCTCAGATTTGGCCAAGTGCATGGGCCAAGCGAGCTGCTCTCCAGCTTTCAGTTTGCGGATGTACTCCTCGTACTTGGAGAAGCGGGCTCGTTTGCTCATGGCATCCTCGCCGGGGAGAGAGGCAGCACTCGCGGTGGCCTCTGAGGTAGCAGCGTTCAGCTTGTCGAAGCTGATCTTGCGAGCCAGCTCATCCCGCATGTTCTGATCATCGTAGCCGAACATGCCCAGGAACTCATTCATGGTGGTGGCGGCATAATCTCGCAGCGATGAAGCTTCCCCTGCAGAGAACCAAAGCGAGAGAGTCATGCGAGGCGTTGATTTTTCCTCTCCTCCCATACGAGCAGGAGCAGTGGGGAGGGGGAGCAAGGGGAGAGGGGAACATGATCTACTGACGTTTGGCTCACTTGTTAGGTTTTACGACTCTTAAATTAATTTGTTTTAAAAAAAAAAGTAATTAATACTGGGGTAAAATAAAAAGAGTTCATCAATGCCAGGAAAATCAATTTCCTAAATGTTCTAGCCGATGGCTTTTCAGTACATTAAACAAAGTTTCATAAATGTCTCTGCACTCTTGCCTTGGCCTAATATGAAGAAAAAGTAATTTTACTGGAAGTGAGACCAACACCGATGTGCAGAGGTTTGTCCAGGGCTGTCCTTGTATGTTTGTGTATGGAAGGAGGCGTGGAGAGGACAGACGGCAGCGTGTCTGTGTGTGAGAACATGGGAGAGACGCTACGTGTGTCGGGGATCAGGGGGTGAGAGCAGGCAGCACAGCACATTGTGAAATGGATAAGGGAGACAGGGCAAGAAAACATATGGGGTGGAGCAGGAGAAAGGCAGGATGGAAACGGCTGGAATCGAGAAGAAAAGCAGCAGAGGTGGAGATGAATTAAGGTGAGGAAGAGCCGCAAAGGCTGTGTGCATGAGAAGCTTGGCAGTGAGGAGCAGGGAGGGAAAGAGTGGAGGAAGCAAGACAAAGATCAGGCAGTTCCCCATAGCTGCTGCAGTCCTTCCCTTTCACTGTGTAAGATCTCCTTTCCCTCAACACGCTCCCTGCCTTCTAGTCCCAATGACTGGAGAGCTACTGATCTCTACGTGAAAAGGAGCCACTGTTTGGCAAAGGCTGTGGAACCCCACAGCAGCCTCCTGAGCAGCCAGGGCTAAAAGCAGGAGAGGAAGAAGCCCAAGCAGGTGCAGAATGGGTAAGGAGCAGCCTTGTCTCCACCAGCATTTGGACTGAGGGCAGAGAGAGCTGCTGTCCTGATGTGGGCTCCAGAGAAGGGGAGAATGCCTCTTCCCTGGAGTGTGGGTTGGGGAAGGGGCAAGGAAGGCTTAGTCTACCCGAGTGTGATCACAGGGAGGAAGGATGAGCAAAAGCTGTCCTTCCTCAGGTCTCTCCCCCTCCTCCTCCCTCCCTGACTCCCTCAGGCAGCCTCACGGGCCACCAGGAGGGGAAAAACACACATCTGGAGGTCACCCAATATCAGTGTAGAGGAGGAAATAAAGATTGCTCTGATGTGCCAGCTTGGACTCATTTAGGCTTCAGTCTGACACAGTGCTCCTCCTCTCCCTCTTGCTTTCTCCTGCAGAGTAAAGATTTACTGTGTGCAGGAGTCCTTCAAACCTCCCTCGTCATCTTTTCCAATCACTCACTCGAGCTCTCTTGGGCAAGCACGCGCGTTCGCAGGGAGCCCGCACGGGCGTTGGCAGCAGGATGGACGTTCTGAGCACTAGGTCAGCTCAAACCTCATCAGCACTGCCTTGAAACACAGTGAAAAAGGCAGGCACCAAGACACAGCGACAGAACAAGTCAGTGGATCCAAAGCATGAGAACCGACCCTTAGGATTTGGGGGATCACAGAATCATAGAATCACCAGGTTGGAAGAGACCCACTAGATCATCGAGTCCAACCATTCCTATCAAACACTAAACCATGGCCCTGAGCACCTTGTCCACCCGTCCCTTAAACCCCTCCAGGGAAGGTGACTCAACCCCCTCCCTGGGTAGCCTGTTCCAGTGCCCAATGACCCTTTCTGTGATTTTTTTTTTTTCCTAATGTCCAGCCTGAACCTCCCCTAGTGGAGCTTGAGGCCATTCCCTCTCGTTCTGTCCCTTGTCCCTTGGGAGAAGAGCCCAGCTCCCTCCTGTCCGCAACCTCCTTTCAGGTAGTTGTAGAGAGCAATGAGGTCTCCCGTCAGCCTCCTCTTCTCCAGGCTAAGCAATCCCAGTTCCCTCAGCTGCTCCTCCTGAGTCAGTCAATGGTGCCAAGACAGTCAAGTCAAGTCAGTCCGACAGTCAATGGGGCCACGCGCGCGCACAGGAGCATTTCTGTGCAGCAAGACCCAGTCAACAGGCAAGTTCTATAGCATCAGCTTCCACAAATCAATCCCCACAGGACTAGGAGGAGAAGGAGAGTGCTTGCAAGGGATGCGTGACTTCAGAATGAGCCCCTACTAGTGACAGTGGGTGGCAATGTCCCCGCAGCGGCTGGCTAAGGCTGTAGATTTTGTGCTCACAACCCCATGGGTCAGTAATAATGTACAGGATGTTAAGTGCAGAACCATGCCCCGCAGTGTCCAATAACCAGACTTGTAGAAGGAAACCACAAGGAAAGGCTGTATTACACCATCCTCAGAGGCAGGATCATTTCATCTCTGCTTCCCCACTTGGCCTTCTCCTGTGGCCCCTCCAACACCCTCCCAAAACCATTGACTTTATCTTTCACACACAGACATACTAAATAATTTTATCTTGCTTTAAAGCAGTTCTCATTTTTACCTCTTTTTCTCTCTTCTCCATCTCCATGTCAGTGTAACCTTATGACTTAGTGATTAAACCCTTGAAATCCCTACTGGGTCTAACATTTCCCTGTTTCTGTTAAATCTGCTTTCCCTGTTCTGCTTTTCCTTTGGTTCTGGACCTGTAAAACAATCCCCTGCCCTCCTTCACAATGCCCTGACTTCCAAGCACTGCACAGAAAAACTCTAGCCATCCTGTGCCAAAGTGCAAGGGGAGAAAGAATACCACAGAGAGGATCTGATAGGAAATTAAACTATTAAGTGTGATTTTTACTAGTTTTAACAGCTGCCCTGAAAGCCAGCCCACTCCTTTCCTTCCCTATTTTAACCTGCACCACATGAGAAAGGAGGGGAGATCCCACATCTCAAATTGGTTTTACAAATCCCAGCTCGGTTCAGGCCCCACAGACACTATAAACCCAGAGAGGGGATTCATGGAAACCTAGTGTTTTCTTTCAACACCGGAGAAAACAAAATGTTACAGAAGATTGGCTCCTTTGTTCTCATTTGCATGCCTGGTCTTGGAAATAACCTTCGGAACCCATGTGGCTGGGGTGAAATTAGACACAACCCCCAAGACCGTAGGAAAGGGGGAGGGCTCAGACCTTCTTCTAAACTTTGCAAAATCCGAGCTTGAGTTCAGATTTCACCACCCTGGATTTAATCCCCTCATCCCCCAAACCCCCTTATGTTCTGCTTTTCCTTTGCTCAAATTTGGTTCCAGGTGATTGCAATCCTCTCCCCAGTCAACAGCTCTGCCCAGTCTTTCCTCATCCAAGTTTGAGATGGAACCCTGGTTCCATGGAACCATGGCTCACCTTCTCCCATCCCCTAGAGCCCAGACACCCTTCACTTGCACAGGCACCTCACCAGAAGCCTGGAGGCTATTCCAGTGGAGGCACCTTTGGGAAGCGAACCGTCTCACCACAAAGACAGTATGAGACCCAGCCAGCTCATTTCACACCTTTTCAAGCAACAGGGAGGAGGTAATTATCATTACCTCTTCAACAGAAAACCCTCCTCATACCCACACGCAGACAAAAGTGAAGCAGGACAGCGGCTGGGAAACAAATCCCGGTGCAACGTGCATGGCCCTGGAAGGCACAGAAGTATTGCCCCTGGGTCTTCTCCCCCCTCCCCTGCATTTTTCTCTCCTTTTCTAAGTGATAATAAAAGAGCTCCCTCTCCCCTTGCCACTGCTCTCCATTTGTGGGCATTGCCAAAGAGCAGGGAGCTGTGTGTCTCGGAGCAGCTATCGTATCACAAAGGATCCGAAGCTAGCAAAAAGGGGGCTAAAAATAGCCCGCAGCAGCACACTATATATGGAAGGAAAAGCAAAACAGCCCAAATGGAGCGCGAGGTCTGCATACTGGGGGATGGGACATCCCAGCCAGGGCTCCGTCCTTCACTCCGGTTGGGAGGGAGAACACATGGACTTGAGGGCAAAAGGATAATGGGGAAGAAACTGGCACTCACCGTGTGCATTCTCCCAAGTGGAGTCTCCTTAGGAGACTAAGAAGAGAACCCTCCTTGTTGAAAACAGGTCCAATATTGACTTTCTAAGAGGCATAGCCAACAGGCTAAGAAAAGAAAGGAGAACACCGAATGCTTGGGCAGGGGAAAGCTCCTGGTGACTACTTTTAGCCCAAGGTTTAAGTAACAGAGAGAAAAGAATAGAGGAGGGTGCAGGAAAATCTCCCTGGGTATGCGTGCATCAGTGACAGATTGCAGAAAGGGATCTCTGTCAGAGACTGCACCAGGAAATCTAAATGCTCCAGGGAAGCACGTGTCAAGCAGTGTGCAGGACAGGGTGCCTGTATGAATGAAGAAACCTATCTGCATTTCCATATCACCTTCTGACACCCATCTCCTTCCAGATAGCAGCTTGGCAACTCCTGAACATGGTTCCTGGCTGTACCAGAGAGGGAAGCACAGGAGGCAAGACCCAGCACTGACTCAAGAGTCCCTGGATTCCAAGGAGTGGCCTTTCTTGTTCCAAAGTGCGAGGACTGAAGAGCATGGACCATGTCTCTGCAGCCTCCTGCCTAATGCCCAGAAAGTCTCACTGCCTGACCCTGGAAGGAGACAAAGGTGGCAGGTGGCATTAGACTCCATGAGGTGCTGGCAGAGGTCACGAGCAGCAGCTGCCTGTGCACACACTGGGACTCCAAGAAGCAGGAACCCTTCTCAGCCTCAGGTAATTAGGATCACCTTTCTCCACTGATTAAGAAAGCTCAGCTAGACATAGGATCTGTTTTTCTGTGTGGCTCCTGCTTTTTACCCAGGGTTCAAGCTGATCAAAGAAGTACGGGCTCAATATTAAATGCTGCTCAGCACTACCAGCCCTGTTCCCTCTGTGTCCTCAGAGGGAGTAATGGGTGCTCAGAACCTTCAAAACCAGGTTTCTGCGATGACTCCCCGAAGCTGCATTGACCAGGCAGGCAGAGCTGTATTCCTCCCCTTTGATCTGACTACCTCCTGCTTCCCACCAACTCCCAGGAAAAACGCCTCCTTTTTGGTACAGCTCCAGATCTCACTGGAAATGAACTTAACTTGCACCCAGTACCACCAGGTCTGAGAGGAGCTTAAAATCCATTTTCTGGATCGTTGACAGAAAAAGAGAGCAGAGGAAAAGAACTTTGTCCTTTCCGAAAGCACGAGATGTTTCAGTTTGTGCTTTCCAGGGAAACGCTGCGTTTACAGCAGGGATCTCGAAACAGCGGCTCAGGACCTGGCAGCACGGCTGCTTCCAAGTCAAATCCCATGGGGCTGTGGATGTAAATCAGACCCGCATGTGCCGTTACCTGCATTAAGCACAAATGAAGCTCCAGCCCCCCAGAACACTCACACATCTTTGCAGAATGCTTTAACAATACAGACCCACAAATGCCTTTTACTGAGAATTCCCACCCAGTGAGAACCCTCAGCTCCTCACCATTTTCCCCAGTTTGGGTATTTTTTACATTTAAGTTCCCCTCCTTTTAGTTTTCGTAGCAAATGAAAGCTGGGGGGATTAAAACAAACTAAAAACAGAGTCCAGGCACAATCACCTTGTGTCTGGGAACGACAAGGGCTTTCCTATCAAAGGAAACTGAAGGTCACACTTTTCCTCATTGATCTTGCAATGTTTGTTAATTACTCTGTCACTGATGTGGCGAAGGATAATTAAACAGCTCTGTTTATATCTTATATGCATAATTATGTGCGCTGCCACTGAACTCGTGAAGACTAGAGAATGTGCCTCTCCAGAAGGGGAACGGACAGACGGAGATGAGTTTTGGCTGCATTATTAACAGGAGGAGGAAAACATGCACGCACACAAAAGGAGGAAAATTTGATGGATTTACAAAGTGCTGAGATCAGGGAGGGGTGCGTGCAGGTGGAGCAGATTAGGGGGAGATCTTTCAATTATAGATCCAGCCCAGGTGAGTGACAAATTGGGGGAGGGAGCTGCTCTGCCCTAATGGAGAGAATTCAATTTACCATAAGCTTTTGCCAAGGCTTAGCACTCATACACCCACCAAAATCAATCTGGGGGGACCTAGGTATCAGAAAGTGAGGCAGAAATTCAGCTGGGGCTTTCCCCAACACCTCCTGCTGGGTTCAGCTTTTGAATGAACCACAAAAATAAGGCAGAAACTGTCTGAAAATAAGAAATGCACACACAACCTGAGGGAAAACACCTTGCACACTACTCAGCATCCCGGATGGGAGACACTGAGGTGTGGAACTGGCAGCTCTCGGGGTTCACTGCCACTGTGAATGGTGCAATCTGGGACAGGAGTGTGTTCACACCCCCCTGCACTGCACAGCTGACGTGTGTGTAAACACACTGCAGAATCCACCTGGCATTTGCAGCAAGGGATGTCCCTGCTTTTTGCCCCTCCCTGCCCCATGGAAATACGGGACTAGGAAACCAGTACACCCCACAGCTATCTCCGTCTGAGTGGTGTGAAGGGGTCTGTGGGGAGAGATCTACTCTACTGAGGGCTCTGTGGTCTGGAAAGAGCCTTCCAGCCACATCCACATGGACAAACACCCGTCTTGAGAAGGCCAGGCTGAAGCAGAGGCAAACTCATCACGGTCCCAAGATGCCAGGCCTCTGCGGGGGGACTGGGACTTTCACCCTCCTCCTTGGCTGCTAGATGCAGACGGTCTCTGGCATAGACACACAGCAACAGCTTTGTCTGTCCCGCAGAGCACGCGCCGCTGCCTCGCACAGGGAGGTGGAGGGGGCAGAGTGCTTACCTGAGGTGGTTCCTCCTCCTAACTTGGAGCCTGTCTCGCCGCTGGAGGACCGGTAGGCATCGTCCTTTGAGGCTGGCCCGTCTGAATCCCTGTCATCCAAGAAGTTGCCATCCTGCGAGCCCCTCAGAGCATCCGCTTCATCCCCGTTATCTTCCTCGTCACTGCAGCCCTTGGGCTGCACCATGTAAACCCCTTCGGGGGGCACCTCCGCGCTCTCGGCGCCCTTACATTCCTTGCCCTCCACTCGCCCCAGCAAGGGCTCCTCGTTGTATTCCCCGTTCACCCACTTCTCAATCACCTCCCTCCTCTTGTCCTCCTCAATCTTCTGCACCCGGCTGAGTCCATCTGAAAACTCCGTCCCCAGCTCCTTGGTCCCAGGCTGAGGCAGGTCCTTGTTGCTGCTCTCCCGCTGCGGTCCCTTGTCCGCTCGTGCCTGTTCGGCTCCCCCGTGGTCGAAGACGACCTGGCGGCTCAGCTTGGCACAGATTGCATTTAGCTTCAGGCCGCCTTTGCGCTTGGCAGCCATTGTGGGTTTTCCTGAGGTTGCGTCAGTGCATATAGTTCTTTCAGCTGGAAAGAGAGAGGGGAAAGAAGCAAGGAAGGGCATTAGTGGGATCAGACAACTTGAACCCAAACTGCAAATGGCTGGTCCCAACCCAATGGGCCTCTAGGCATGGCCTGAGCAGCCAGCCACCTGCTTCTTAAGCTCTGCAGAGAAGCCCAGCCAGGCGAGTCTGGTACCAAAGGATGCCACTGGCCTCAAGAAAGAGGCACGAAGTCATGCTGGGACTGAACTGGGCTCAGTGTGCCTCAAACATCTCAGGCAGGTGAAGGTGCTGTGGACCACCCTTGGCTCCTGTTTCAGTCTGCTAAAAGCCTGATGTGCTCTCTCCTTCAGACTGCAGCACCAACGCTTTTAGGTCCCCAGCTCCATCCCAGATGCCAAACCCACACCAGCCAGTACCTGCACCCAAGCACCTGTAGCAGGGAGAGCAGCTTCCCAAGCCTAACCCTAGAGACAGCAAGAAATTCACCCAATGGGGCTTCCCCACAGTCTCAGAGAGGAGAACAAGTATAGACCAGAAAGAAGCAATAGGGAGGAGAGAACCCCTGGAGCATCAGACTGGTGTGTGGCAGTCGTATGGAGAAAATCGCCTTGGGTTGGTATTAGCTGATCAGGTCCCTTCACCTCCTTGCTTCTCTTGCACACACAGGAAATTCTGCTCTCACTTCCCAGCACAATCAACTAATTAGTGTGGGTTTGTTATTTTAATGTAGTTTATTCATATGTGACAGCTAGTAAAGGAGGGGTGAGGGAAAGTGGGGGGAGAAAGGAAGAAGGTAAGGTCTTGACTTCAAGGTCACAGAGAATCTTGAACTAAATGGTCCCTATCACAGTCACTTGCGTAATTATCACACCAACAATTAACAAGATTCAACCACAAATAAAAGCAAAAAAACTGGTTCCAATGCAGCTGCCTTGTCTCATTTCCTTCTTTATTTATGACACTCAGATTAAGAAGGGCTAAAGGTCCCAAAGGCAAGAACCATGCACCCAGCCTGGCTCTTCCCCCAGCGCAGTGCAGAACCAGATCCTGCTCTGTGTCCCAGGGCTCAGGGAGAACACCGGGAAAACACCTGCCAGACAGACACGCCACTGGAGAGGAGACTCTGCAAGAATGAGCTCTGGGACTCTCTGTTGTCTGGAAGAGGAGCCTATCACAAGGAGAGCGAATAGAAACCATCTCCAGACCTCAAATGGTGAGAACGGGTTCCTCCATCGCACAGGAGCCTCTCGTGGCGGCGCAGCCCACACCTCCCTTGTCACTGGCACCGAGGTGCAGCTCCAGAGAGGCACAGTGAGGTTTGTCAGACCCCTGCGACGCATCCAGAAGCCATCGTGACAGCCCCTAATCCCGTAACATGACAGCCCAATACAAACAGACTGAAACTTTAGACCTGCTGTCCAAGAGCCAGAGAGCGGCTGCTTAGCGCAAACTCCTGACAGCTTCAGACACGCTTCCCTGTCAAGGACTGCAAGAGAAAACACCCCCCAACAAATATATCAGCCCCCCACGCTAAGGGAGGCCAAACACACCCCCCAGCACTAACACCTACGTGCAATCACGCTTTTGTGGAGGGGAAGCATGCGTTGCCCCCAAACACAGCCCTCCCCATCTGGAAACGCGCTGCCAGGAGCTGTGTGTACGCGCTGGCATGCTTCACAAATGCTAAAAAGCCCCATCTCCCAAAAATACATTTCCCCACGCATTTCCCTTTCGCACATTCCCCAGCACAGGCACGCGGTCCTCACGCACGCAGATGGGCACCGGCAGACACCCGGGAAGCTGCAGGAGTCTCTGTGCTTGTGCTGGCACCTTCCCTTCCCATCGCATTCCCGCTCTATTTAGGGCAGAAAGCGAAGGCCGATCCTACGCGCAACTGGTACCATGGAGGGAATCTCAGGAGGCTGCCACACGCTCCAGCTGGAACTCGGCCAGGACACCTACAGCTCACGCCCGTGTGCTCAGGCGAGGGGCCAGCGGAGCCGGGATGGTTGAGGTGGTCAGGATGGAGCCTGCCGGGCGCTGGGGCACTGGGTCAGCGCTCAGTCACCGATACTGCTCTCCTAACCGCTGCCGGGTGATTCCCTGTGATACCCAGCCCTGCCTAACTGGTGAGATCAGCACCGCTCGCTGCTGGAGATAACTGGGAGGCAGAGCTACGGCTGCCCCAGTCCCCGCTGCCCTCCCCGTTCCTGCAGCAAGGGTAGCTCCCATTCTCCTGGCTGGAGGTGAGTGGCCAAGTGCGTGCACCAGCGGGCAAATGAGTAGATAAATATTTATCCAAAGGAAGAGAGGAACAGACGTTCCCGAGGCTGCACTTGCCGTGTACGCGGCAACTCCAGGGAGCCTGCAACTTGTCTTCCATCCCTGTTCCTGCTTCCATCCATCCCACACACACTGGCTTTGCCCCTCTGCCCCACAGCTCCTGCCCATCCTCTCTGCACCTTTCCCGTCCCTTCTCCTTGTGTTTGGGTTTTTTGCTTGAGCACAGCAATGCTGCTCTTTAACTTTTGATAATCTATTCCTAAAGTTTAAGTTAAAAATAAAGCTCTGAAAATGTATGTTTTCTGTGATCTATAAAACTAACCCTCCCAGAGATGGCATTTGCCCAGTAGCACCAGACTCTTCCCTATCTCCATCCCATCTACGTACGGCTGCAGGAAATCACAACTCCCAGCTGCTTCTGCCAACCTTGCAACCAACGCTCCACAAGCCTGGACACATCATTTTTCCATTGCCTTATTTCCTTGTCTGTGGAACAGGAGAGCTGTTACCGGTATCAACATTTCTACTCTTTTCTTTCAGCCCCTCAATTTCAAAAGGAGAAGGGAAATCCTTCTTACAAGATACCTTGGAGATGGCCACCAGGGATCAGTGCACCCACACAGAGGGAGAGGAATGGAGCTCCTGACGATGGACCCTCGTACCTGCCCGAGGTCGGGACTGGCAGGCAGAGAGGAACCCTTGAAGCCAGACAGAGCTCCCTCCCCCCAAGCTGAGCTCCCCACCCCAAATCTCCATCGCATCTCCATCGCACTGTTTAAAGATTCCAGGCTAAGTAAACATCCCCCTTCATTTTCTTCATCTAAATAGAAATGTTTTGATTTCGCATCAATCTGAGGAAGCCGTTTATAACCTGAGCCTGTCACACGGACTTTTCATCTCTGCCCAGGACAAACTCTCCCACATGCTCTATTTACACTGAGCGCTTCCTCTGAAAACAATGCCACCGGGAGTTTACTCCGCTCGCCCCCTCCCCACACCCTGCGAGGAGACATCGGCTCCCTCCGCTCTGCATCCAGCCCCGTGGCATCTTGAGAGCAATCCTTTCTTTGAAGAGGCCTGGCAAGGAGGGGAAAACCTCGCTTCGCTGCTTCACCGCCTTGTCACCCCTTGAACCCGCTGCCAACAAGCCCAGGATGCTGCCTCTCCACTCCTCTTTCTCCCCTTCTTTTTTTTTTGCAGAAATAGGGCATCCTAGTGCTGAAAGGGAAAGTCTGTACTGGAAGGGAAAGTCTGTGCTGGAAGGGAAAGTCTGGCTTTGCAGGGAAGGGAAAAGAGAGCCAAAGTCTGGCTTTGGGCAGAGGTCAATGAAGAAATGCTCCATGGTTGTGTTTGATGATGGTGTGGGAGCTGGATGACGCAGCTGGTGTTGGTGGAGGAGATGCAGCCGCAGCTGTACAGCGAGGGCTTGCGGTGTCGGAGACCAGGGGGTGTGAGGGGGACCCTGCTGGCTGGGGCAGGGGCTGAGGAGGGGCAGGAGGGCCCGTGCTGCGGGGACAGGGGCGCTGGCTGGGGAGGGACAGCACGCTGTCACTTCAGAGGGCCGGGAACATCGAACAGATGGAGCTTTCATATTCCTATTGAAGAGTTTTAAGCCCAGCTGAGCAGCTCCGTTCAAGAGGGAGGTCCCAGAGCCAGCTTTCCAGGAGCTGCAAGCTCTCATTCGATTAATTATTAACGGCATTATTTGGGGCGGGGAGGGGGAGGGAAGGAGCACCGACACCATGCACAGTCCTTTTTCTTTTTTAACTGCTGTGGTGTGAGATTCTCTGGAGCCAGGCACAGCTGGGTGGGTGGGGGCGAGGGTGCTGCACGCCAGAGCCCCTTCACACTTGAGCTGCGGTCCCTAAGACGGAGCCAAACCTTCACAGGCGAAGGCCGCTAGGGCTTTGGGAACGTGCTTCCCCGGAGCGATGCCCTGGTGGTGCCCAGCCACACGCCGGGAGGAGGCAGGGAAGGCAGCCAAATGCTCAGCCCCTTCCAGAAAACATTTCCCCTCCAGCACGACGAGTCGTGCATTATCCCAGGGCAAAGGCAGCAACAGCCCAGGCACGGCCCACGATCAGCGAGAGTGGATTTAGTGTGTATATTTTCCCCCTCTTCAGTTTATCAATAAAACATTTTATTGCTTTTAGCCCAGGAAATGACCTTGGATTAGTGGATGCTGTCTCTTCTGGCTGACCTTGGGGAGTTCACAAAGGCTCTTTAACAACCTCCTCTGCCCTGCGAGCATGGATCCCGCCTGTGCGTGTCTGTGTGAGGCTGGGGAAAGCCCTTGGTGCGAAAGTCGGACCTGACAGGCTCAGCACTGGGCAGGGGAGAGAAGGAGAATCAAAGACGTGGGAGGAGAATTGAAGTGAGCAGCCAGGTTGTCCTCATGGAAGCGCTTCCAGCTACAGTCCCTGCTCTCTCCACACGCCCCAGCCATGAGCTGGGGAGGAAAAGCTGGGGACGCTGCTCTAGTCCCCGTGGCCTTCTCCTGTCTGCCACGCTGGCACCTCCAGCTGCACAAGGTGCCACTTTTCATCCTATTTCCAGCTCCCAGAGCCTGGTTCAGCCTTGGCCCGAAGGGGCAGAGACCGGTACGGGTTCCCTCAGTGAGCCTGTCCTGCTTCCCTTTGCTCAACTTGCTCAGCTGCAGAGTTCACCTGTAACTGTCAGGTGAAAAATGATGAACCAGCACTGGGCAGGGAATGACAGGAGAGATCTCAAGAGGCGGAAGGCAATGGGGCTCTGGAGATGCTGGTGTCCTGCACTGGGCTGCTCCTGTTCCCACCTGCTCTTCTGCTTCTGGTGGGGTTTCCCCAGGAGAACAGCTCATGGACACTGGGAACTCCTCCTTTCTGCGAACAGAAAATAGCCCCGTCACCTCTGAGCGGCGTGTATCTTCACTGCAGAAGTGTAATGACGGAGGGAGGGAACGGGACAGGAGAAACCGAGAGAAATTTTCCTCCTCAAGGGAACAGAAACTACAAGTAAAAGAGGGTGAGAGCTGAGCTCTGAGCTAGAGCGAGGTCCCCACGCACCGCAGGGCAAAGCCTGCAAGGGTGCTGCAGCAAACAGCTCAGCAAGTCAGGCAATTCCTCCTCGCTGCCTTCCCCCGTGAACACAAGCCTCCCTTGCCAGCCAGGTCCCCGTGTCCCCCGCAGTGTCACCACACAAACACCCTCAGCTCGTGCCGCATACAGAGGAGCCCCTCTTGGCATCGTGGCCACGCAGCGCAGCCCCCTCCCCAGCCACTCTCCCAGGCCCCAGGTGCCCCTTTTCTCTGGTCGTGTCCTCCTGAAGAGCGAGCCCTAAAGTGTTAACGGCGATTGGTGAAATGGCACAGCAGATTGCTACAATAAATAATTTACTGATATTTATAAATATTCAAATCAGCAGGCTTCAGAAATTGAAAGGGGGGGGCTGAGCTGACGGGGAGGAGGGGTGCTTAGGGAGGGGAGGGGGGGGCTGACATTAATTCCCAGGCTCTCCAAATTCATTTGAGAACTGTTTCTCATTTCAAACAAATATTAAATCTTTCGGTGTCAAGCCTCCAAAATAAAATATCAAACGGAAAGTCACCACTCTGTTGGTGGCCGATGCCTCGCCTGCCGTGCTGCGGGTGCCCGTGGTCCTGTCCCCTCGCACAGCTGGGTGCCGGGGTCGGTGCAAGGAGCCCACCCAGCCCCACCTGTAACGCAGCCCTGCGCTCCACAGCCACCAGCCCCGACAGGAATTCCCATCACTGCCACCTACAAGACCTTGCTTTCATCATCCAGTGGATTTTCTAAATCCCATTGGGAAGAACAGGCTGAACGTCAGGAGGAGCCAGGACTGCTGATTCCCCCTGGAACACAGCAGGGGGGTCAGGGCTCCTGACATCCACTCCTTGCTCCAGAAGAGAGTTTGGTTGTAGTGATTCAAGCTGAGGGTCAAAAGCCAGGAGCGCTGGCTTCCAGCCTGCTTTTCAGTCGCAGTGTGCCCGTCAGTCTCCCCAGCTCTCTGTGCCTCAGTTTCTCCCTGCCGAGGAGCAGGAATGAGGACATTATCCACCCAGTGGGCTGAACCGAGCCGCGCTTACCCAGTGCTTTGAGCTCTGTCTCAGCGCTCTGTCACCGCGCTGGGTTGTTACTAATGGAGTCTGTTCCACCCCTGAGCATCCTAGTGACCCCTTAGATGGCCGAGGGAGATGATCCCGTGTCCTCCCCTGGACCACCCCATTGGTAAGGCGAGGCTCCAGCATGGGGTGAATTTCCCCTAGATGAATAATGGCTTTTCTAATGCACGAGCAGGCTGTCAGCTTCCCTACTCCCAGTGTTTTATGGGTTTAACTGAACGGCTCTGAACTCCCTAGTAAGAAATAAAGTTATCCCTCAGCGTCCCTTCTAAACATTTCACTCAGTGCAAACGGTGTTTAAGAAAAATGAGGACATATTTCTTCTTAAGGATGCAGTATCCCCCTTCAGAGGCCTAATTTATGCCATATATCACTGGCCAGGGAGAGAAAGGCAGCACAGACCTCACACTAGGAGCGAGCTGGCCCTAGCACAGCCCCGACACAGCCACTCCTGCATAAATGGTGCAATGGGCTGCAACTCAAAGTCCTCCAGAGTCCGCAGAGTCCTCGCTGGAGAGCAGCACCCGGCTGGCAGGCAGCAGAGCAGGACGGGCACCTGCTAACGCTCAGCACTGCGCTGCCTCCTCAGCTGCCGCAGAGACCTCCTCAGCGGCACCGCTCCAGCCCGCTTGGGCCCCGTCCTCCTCACCGTGCCCCAGCTCAGCCCCTTTCTCCCCTGCAGGGCTGAACCCTGGAGCTTCTCCTCTGGCCACGCTCCCCTCTGCCACGCTGCCTGCCCACCTGCCGCTGACCTGCTCGGCTGCTGCCCCAGCAGCTCCTCGCAGGCGCTTGGCACAGCTGGTGGGGAAAGTGCCAGCAAGGACAGGACTAATCCTTCCTCACAGCTCTTTAGTAACGCACGCCTGAACCTTTTCCCCAGCAGATCTCAAAAATGATCCTAACTGGGCTTTGATCTTGTCGGCCTCTCTACTCTGAGAGCTGCTAAGGCTCTGCCGCTCGCCCTGAGTGTGGAGACACAGCTCCTGGCCTCTGCCCTGCCCTTCATCCCGCTCTACGCTCAAGTTCCCTGAGCCTCCAAAGGGCAAGGAATGAGCCCCCTTTTCTGCACATAAGTTACACATGGGACTTCCAGATTCAAAAAAAGGAGCAGAGCGGAAAGAAGAGGGTAAAGTGAGTAATAGGAGTCAGGAGCTCAGGTTCTGCTCCCTGTGCTGCTGCTGCTGACCTGCTCCTTCTCTCTAGGCAAATGCCATCCCGCAGGCTCCTCTCCTGCCCTCGATCTGCTGGGTCTCTCCAGAGCATCGCCCATCTGGACAAAGATTTCTCGCCCAGCTTAGGGGCCCAAAACCTTGTTTGCAATTTCAGGTGCTACCACAATAAAAGTAACAGCAGAGGAAAAGCATCGATTCATGACAGTTTGAAACCTCAAAGCCCCTTGTGTCTTGCAGCCACTTTTCTTGTTAATCGGTCAAAGCTGGATCTTGGATGAGACATTTCCTCATGGTCCCATGAAAACCTGCTCTGTCGGCTCCAGCCTTACATGGGGAGCAGGGTCTCACTGCACCCTGGGAGCCTTCTGCCTTCAGAATCCTTCTTCCAGACAACATAAAGAGGATCAGATTTTTTCATCCAGTTTCTCCTACTTGCCTTATTTATTTATTTATTATTAATTTTTTAGTCCAGTTAAAAGGTTTACTATTCAGACGAGCCTAAGTGGCCTCACTCAGCCTAAGTAACTCTATAAATCAAGCGGAACTGCTAACATCTACATCACAATCCCGCCATCAATCTCCCCACAGGTTGTGAAGAAAACGAGGGGAAAGATGCAAAAGGGAGAGCGAGGAGCAATAGCTCATCACCGCCAGGTCCCTGCGGGCTGGCTGTGGCCCTCGGAAAGCTCCCTGGGAGCCACACATGTTGTCAGGGCAACTCAATGCAAACACGGTGCCTAAGTTCACCTCTCCATAGACACAGACGCACACTCCAGGTGCTGCACCAGGACATGGTGGGGGCAGAGAGAGGGAGGGAAGGGCTGGTGAACAGCAAAGAGAGCTGGGAAAGTCTCTGGAGCAGGGCCAGCCAGCCCATAAGGGAGCTGGCTCCCAAGGAATGGAGAAGAGGCTAAGACAAGAGCCTCTTGGAAATGCTGCACAAACCTCCTTCGAAGATGAAAGAGAGGGCAGGGGATGCAGCGGAACACTGAGGTGGTAGAGGGGGAACCAGACCTGGCTACAGGTACCTGATGCTGGGGGGATAAAATGGTCAACAGGTCTCTTAGAGGATGCAGATTCCGAAGGGAATAGCTCCAAGTTTCATCAGTCCCATCTGGTCTCTAGTGAGTCACTTTACAGGGAATTCAAACCCACCGAGGCAGTGGAGAGCAGCTCCCTGGCTTCAGCTGGGCTCCGTCCTCCCTCACTGAGGGCAGGGGTTATGTGAGCCACCTCCTAAAAGGGGGTCCCTCCAAACCCTGCGGGTAGCTGGGAGGCAGCTTAAGAGCAATTTGCAATCCCTTTTAGCACTATTATGCTCAAACCCAACAAAGAAAGCAGACTCCTAATTAATTGCAGTGGGAAGTCAGGAGCATAAATGGGAGTTGGGAGCCTGAATGCTTGTGGCATCACCAAGAAACATGGGGCCAGATAAAGTTCATTGTTGTGGTCTTTCTGGTCCTGCAAAGTAAATCAGTGTGTTAGCCCGCACGAGCTAAGTGAGACCTCAGCAAGAGCTGCTTGACAGAGAGCAAACTGGAGCATCTTAGCCTTCCAGCTTGTGTTAGGTCTTCACACAGCCCCGCAGCTGCCTGAGCAGGTAACGTGCTCCAGGCTTGGTGTGCACAGGGGCCACACAGATCCCTTCAAGGTGTCTGTAACCCTGTGAGGGGCTGGGAGTCTTTGCGAACCCACAGAACAGGCACCCATCACAGGCAGCACTGGGACTTCAAGGGCTCTTTAATCCCCTTCCAACACTGTGCAACATGGTTAGGAGAAACGCTTGTCCACTCGGTTCGTGTGGAAAAGGCTCACAGTCCAGGCAGAGGAGAGCAGAGCTCGAGTGTGAAAGCCGTAGGTCGTCCCTGAGCCTGTTAACTCAGCAGCGCTGTCAGAGCAGCGTGGGAGAGAAACCCCACCGGCTGGGCTGTGCGGACACTCACCCCACGCCTCCCCGTGCTCACACCGCCGCTAATTCTCTGTCTTGCCTTTTGCTGCTCTTTATTCTGGTCATTAAGGCTCATCTTCTTATCTCTCCGGGTCCTCGTGAGCCCATCCATGTGCCGGCGCTATCACTAATTGCAACGGGAACACACACGTGTACCAGAACGTGGCCGTGCAGGTGCACTATCGCATGCAGAGGCACGGGTGGCACCAACACCCGCCGTTGCACGCCCGCGTGTGCACGCAGCACGCATGCCAGCGCACGCCAACGCCTCTGTACCTGTGCACAGCGCGATACAGGCACGCGGCGTGCCCGCACGCACCCAGCTCTGCCGGCGAGCGCCCGCATCGCCGCAGCCCTCCAGCAGCCACACATGCACAAGACGCACGCCGGCAGCCACCCGTGCAAGCGCAGAGCACCCTGCATGCACTCAAACACACACACACACCACACACGCTCACACGCACGGACGCACGCTCGCAGCACGGCTGGGAGCGGTTTATTCTGCAGCTTGGAGTGAGAAGGCAGTGGGCTCCCAGCCGGGCTCGGCAGCAGGGACAGCCACGCTCCCCATCCCACCAAAGAGCCCCTCATTACCCCCAGCCCATCTGCACCTCACACCTTAAGGCAAAAAGAGCATCGGTGAGTGTCTCATTGGAGCTGGCGTCCCAGCGGAGTGTGTGCCGGGCAGGGGATCTCTCCCTCTCCCTCTCTCTTCCACTCGCATCTTTTCATGAACTCTATTTCTCTTTCCTTTCTGAAAACAACTGAGCTGTAAATACTGTTTAACCTTCTTCCCCCCTTCCCCCCTCCCCTCCGCACTATAAAAACACAAATATGCCATAACTCAGCTGGCTCAGCCGCCGCGCCTCCAACATGCCCTGCTCCAGGCCTCTCAGGAAGGTCATAACAAACGACTTTCCGATTCAGTGCTCCTGAAATAATTTTGTGTATTAAAACCTGAATCTGCACTTTCTGGACCGAAAGCCTCTCTTAATTATGGCAAGCGTCCTTGGGATGGACAGTGATCCTTCACTACAGCACCGCTAACCAACCGGAGAGGCAGGCGGCTCTGGCTCCCCACCACCTCCTCCTCCTCCCGCGCCCCCTCCCACCCCCGGCCCCCCTTGCTCCCGCGCCCCCCCCCCGCCTTCCCTTTGCCCAATCTGTTTTCAAAGTGTGTCTGTCCTTTATTAAATTGTTTTCTTTTCCACATTATCAGTTGCCATGGAGACCTCATCTCTCGGATTATTTGAATTTCATTATATCTATTGATTTGGGAGCATTTCATCTTTTTTATTGTTTTTCTGTCAATTTTCAAAACGAATAACCATCTAATTTGCGTCAGTGCTGATTATGTTTGTCCCTCAATAGAGGTCGGCAGCTGCGTCGGGGAAACAAATCAATGGGAAACCATCATAAACCTCCCCAGTACAATCTCCAGGATATGTGGGTGACATTCCACGCCTGCGAGAAACACTCATCATATCCAAACTTCTCTCTTTCTTTTCTTTTTTCTTCTCCCCTCTTTCCCTTTCTCTTTATCCCCTCTCCTAGCTCGCTCCGCTGCCCAACGGCTCCCATTTAAAATCATATTTATTTTACACACGCACAATTTTGGGCGCTCGGCATTTTCAGACAGGGAGGGGACAAGGGTGAGAAGAGGGGGGAAGTAATTTTTTTTTTTTTTTTTTGGTAAGAAAGAAGTGAAGAATAGGATGATGAAGGGAAGAAAAAGAGGAAAAGTGGATCAGGATCGCAAATTGCTTACTATGTTTTTTTTTTAAATAATTTATGCAATTTTAAGCATTTATGTATAAATTTTTTAATAAGCCACCCTGGAGCAAAATAGCCATTAACATCCCGACGTCCTTCTGTCCAATGGGCTCGTGTGCAGGATCAATTTCCGAGAGTACTTTCCTTTTTTTTTATGACATGATAAAATGCTTTTAAAGCAACTTACACAAATATGGAAATTTTTTTTTCCCCTCCTCTTTTTTTTTTTTTTTTTTTTTTTATAACAGCCTCCACTTATTCACCAGGGAGAGCGAGGGAGCGGGAGCGTGTGCGTGTGTGTGTGTGCCGGGGAGGGCAGTTGGCAGAAGGATAGACCCAGCCCTAACTGGAACGGACCTGCCTGTCCTTCTAACAAGGGCATAAACTTTCATTAGCGATGCACACAGTCAAAGGCAATTTAGGGAAACGCGCTGTACAGAAAAGGAAAACCTCAGCGTTTTTTATACAGCGGCTCCTTGGCTCCGTCCAGGGGGTTCTATCCTTGAGCTCAGCTTGCGCTCTCCAGCCAAAGTGACCCCGTCGGTCAGCTGGGAGGTGGGAGCGGGGCTGCTCTTGGGGACACCAGTGCCAACCCTGGTCCCACCAGCACCCCGCACGCCCCGCCGGAGCAGCCGCTCAGAATTAACGTCCTGCTGGAAGCCACCGGTCCTATAAGAGGCCCAGAGGTAACTGTTGCTCTGCAGTTGCCCCTCTGACGGGCTGGTCCTCCCCAGAGGTCCCCCTTTTGGGTTTCCGCACACCGACAGGTCGCTCTCAAGGGGCACTGAGCAGCTCTGAGCTGGCTCTGCCCACACCAGACAGATGCGGCGCTGCCGCTCCTGCTTCCACAGGGCACACGGGACGGTTATTTTCGCAGCCGGGACATGTTCAGCCTCCCACAGGAACCTGGAAAATGCCATTCCTAAAGAGACGGCTCCTGCCACTGGCACAGCTCTGCGGAGCAGGGCCCCGCGCATGCCATGCTGGAGCGAGAGCAGGCCAGGACGAGGGGCTCAGTGGGGTCCGAGAGTCACAACCACACACTGGAAATGAAACAAAACTACTTCTCTGGACTGCAGGTCCCTTAACCCTCTGTCTTTGGGGCTGACGCTCATGCACCTCCAGCCAGATACGCATTATATGTACCCTAGTGTGGGAAATCTCCGTGCACGTTCTTATTATTTCTTTCAACCCTGACACTATTTTTTCTACTGGAGCAGATTTCTTTACCTGTTTGTATAACACACTTCCAGGGATAACACAGACCTATGAATTTAATCCTACTGACAGCAGGTTTGTGTGTTACGGGTACCTGACACAGCTCCCAGCCGTGCTCACCCCAGCAGCTCGGGGCTGTGCCCACCCCTGCCCCGTGTGCGGTGTTTATGGGCATCTGAACGAACGCAGAGGTGAAAAAAAATTAAATACTTAAAAAAAAAAATATTCAAGGGGCAGCCAATGCTCAGCTGGAAAAACACAAAGTGCCGAGAACAGCAAACCCAATCAATAACAATCACAACCCCAGCAGCGGGTGAGGAAAGCGTGAACCGTTTTGTCCTGCTCCCTGCATGCTCGCCCACTTGGGAAAACACACAGTCCCCTGGAGGCCCAGGGTGTCATCTCCTCCCTTTCCACCCGACATTTGCCCCCACCAAAGAGCTTTATGGAGTGCAAGTCCCCTCCTCCGCCCCCGGGCTCCCGTTTTGGTCAGAAACTCAGCAAGGAAGAGAGGGCATCCCTGCACAGAGGAACGGGATTCCCAGCAAAGAGCTGATCCTCATGCTATGAAAGGCTCTGCTTCCAGCAAAGTGCTCCTTCCACGCTGCACCCCAACCTCCCCTCCCCAGCTTTGCCCTTTGTGTGCCCAGTCCCCTCCCCAGTTCCCAGCCTCAGCGTGCTCTCCCTCTCCCCTCTTCTTTCCTCAAGTTCCCAACACTATCAAGGCTTTTCTTCCCCAACACCTTCCCTGGAGGTGTCTAAAAGACGGGTGGATAAGGTGCTGAGGGACATGGTTTAGTGACTGATGGGAATGGTTGGACTCGATGATCCCGTGGGTCCTTTCCAACCTAGTGATACTATGATTCTATGAGCTCCTACCCAACCCCTTGTGCCCTACTCTGCCCTCCAAGCCTCTCTTCCCTCCTTCCCTGTGGTTCTGCCACCCACAGTGGGCAGAGAACCCCACGCCTGCAGGACACAGGGACCAACCCCAGGGGGGGCAAGGGGAAACCTGTTGGGGAAGAGGTGGGAGCTCTCCTTCTCCAGCTCTTATGTCACTCCTCACCTGGACAGCACAGATTTCACTGTAGGAGCAGAGAGGTCAGCAGGAGCTGGAAGTTTTCAGATGATCTATATCACTCTATATGGTCTTGTCTATAGTGACTGCTAAATAGAGCCCAGTCAAACCTGGAGGTGACTTCAGTGCTGTGAGGCAGGGACATCAGCCACTGCACCCTCTGCTACCTCAAAGCAATACAGATGCCAGCAATCACAATCCAAAACCATGGAGTCATGGAGTGGTTTGGGTTGGAAGGGACCTCAAAGCCCACCCAGTCTCACCCCTGCCATGGGCAGGGACACCTCCCACTGGATCAGGGGCTCCAAGCTCCATCCAACCTGGCCTTGAACACCTCCAGGGATGGGGCAGCCTGGGCCAAGGCCTCCCCACCCTCACAGGAGAACATTTTTCCCTAAGAGCTCATCTCAATCTCCCCTCTTTCAGCCTAAAACCGTTCCCCTCATCCTCTCCCCGCACTCCCTGACCAAGAGCCCCTCTCCAGGATGCCTTTGAAGCCTCTGTCCTCCCGCAGCCAAGAGCGCAGGCCAGGTCAGGTTCTCTGCTCTCCATAAAAATTCCTCCTTTGGAGGGGTGACCAGTCAAAGTAAGGCAACGTTTTCCAGGTTCAACGTTTTCCATGGAATGTCAGGATCTCTTACCTATGGCACACCAGCAACCGCCTCCGCATAGCTACTTAGAAACTTCAACGGTGAAAGAAGCTCCGAAGAGAAGGGGAAAGTCTCTTGTGTGGGTCAGAATAATTAGACTGAGCACAAATTGGCTTTAGGCATCTGCTGCTGCCTCTGAGCAAAATCAAGGCATGCTGCTTCCATCAGCATCTCTCTACTGTTTGCCTCACCCCGCAGAACAGGGGGGACCGCGTACGGCCTCGCATCGGGCATCTCTGGGAACAAGACCTGCTTCAACAGAAGCCATAAAAAGCCTCCTCGTCCAGCTATCATTAAAGCCAAGAGAAAAGAGGCCAGACAGAGAGATTGAGATGAACCATTTCCCCAACAAACTCGCTTCCCTTTTTCATTCGCTCCTTTCTTTTTTTTCCCCCTTTAACTGTCATTAAAATAACAAGTTTCTGTTACAGTCTAAACATTCCCACATTGTATAAAGGGTTATGTTACACCAGAGTCACTGCCGGGCCCAGTGTTTGCACAGAAACCTCACTGCAGGTCCCCCCTCCTGACGAAGTGACTTATTAAAGTTTAAACAGTAATTAACAGAACAATAAAAATAAAGGGATGTTTGGGGAGTCGTAGTGCACACAGGGTTTTTGGCAGTGCCAGCACTTTTCAGTGCCCTGCGCTGGCAGAAAAAACTGCTGCAAAACCAGTGGGAGAGATGGAGCACGCGGAGCCAGGAAGGGGCCGCGGCGAGGGCGAGGTGAGATCCCAGCCCCAGTGTGAGGGTGTGGAGAGCACAGCGGGACACGAAGGAAGGGGACGGCATGAGGCAGTGGGGAAAGGATGCTGAAGAGTCACTTGGGAGGAGGCTGAGGCAGATTCGGCCCTCGCTGCCAGCCCTGTTGTGCGAGGACGTGCCAGGCAGCACTGAGAGCCTCCGCTGCCCAGTCTCCGGCTCCGCTGAGACAACCCGGCCAAAGGGACACATCCCACTGGATCAAGGTGCTCAAAGCCCCATCCAGCCTGGCCTTGAACTCCCTCAGGTTGTTCAAGGTGGGGCAGCCACCACTGCTCTGGGCAACCTGGGCCAGGGCCTCCTCACCCTCCCAAATCTTGCAACAGGGAGAGCTTTTACAAGAGACACCAGGAGGAGCTTCCTTCCTTGGGAGCTTTAAAACCAGACAGGAGAAGACATCTTGTAGGGACCAACCCTGCCCTAGCCCCATGCAGGTGCAGCGAGCTCCGAGCTGCAGATCTAACAGTGTGTGAGTAATTCTGGGGTTGTTCCTCCCCAATCCGCAGTCAGATCCACGACCACAGCGGCAAACGCTAGAGCCCAACTCCCTGTGCAGGACCACAACCCCGTCTCTCCCACCACAGCACAACTCCTTCAGCCTATGTGGAATTGGTGAACCAGGGCTCCCGTTATAGGAGCAAACCTGCTTTTCCTCTGTTTTGCTCCCATCCCGGTTGCCTGATTTTCCCAGGATGAGCTCTAGGGCATGTGGGTAGAGTTTAAGGCTGGGTTGTCAGCCCTCCCAGTTATCCAACAGATAGCAACGCAGAAAGATCTCACTTGAAGGTATTTTTGATGCCTATTGTAACTATTCTCAAATGTTTGCCTCAGTAGCTCACGGTGCAAGCTGGCTCTGGCGCTGATGTGTGACTCAGTACACACAGCATTGTGCAGCCCCATGTTTGCTAAATCTCTTCCAGTACAACTGCTCGGTTTGCAAATAAAACGACAGCTCTGTAAGGGTGTATCTGCCCTGCGGGGGAACTCGAGGAGTGTCGCCTCAGCCCTTCCCTAGGTCTGGGGCTCTGCACCTTGGGCTGGCTGGGGGCAGTCCCAGTATCACACCAGTAAGAGCTACTCAAGTGAGGATGCTCAGACCCAGCGTGGCTGCTCACACCTCCAGGTTAACCTGCCTGCGCAGAGCCACACACTGGGCCTGCAAACTCATTCTGCAATAAAAGCACACGCTCCAAATGCACAGGCTTGGCTTTAAAGCACTCCATGAAGTTGACTCCTTCTCCTTAGCTCTCCCGCTAGTAAGGAGGACTCTGCCTTTTGCTTTCTCAATGGTGAACTAACCAGCCTGTTTCTGCTGCAGCTTCACTGGCACCGCAGGGAAAAGATGCACTTCAAGCTCCTCAAACTCAGCAAGTCTCATTCTACTTCCAGCAGATCCAACTCAACACTAGCACTTACCAACAAATATCCACCAACATGAAAAAGGGCACAAATACTGACAAAGGATCATGATACTCCTCTACTCCCACCCTCCTGCCAACAAATGCTGCCGAATTCCTGCAAGGATCATAGAATCACAGCAGGGTTTGGGTTGGAAGGGACCTTAAAGCTCATCCAGTTCCAGTAAATAGCAGGGATGGCCACGATTTCCTCTGTGGTCTGGGAAGGGAGAGAGCCCAACTCCCAAGAGTTGAAGGAAAGTGTTAAAAAATGTGATTTCCCAGGCAATTCCCAATGGTGATTTTTAATAAGTTTTTTTGTAGGCACCGGGGGAGTGAGGGACATGGGGGAATCAGATGTTATGAATCTGAATTCATCCCAGGTTCCAAAGGTGCTGGTTTAATAAGCCATGGGGCGAGCCTGCACTAGCAGCGACAGCCCTGCAAACGAGTGCCAGAGCGGGCGGCTGGCATATCAGGGTTCGGAATTAATGAAACCAAGACCTTGGCAACCTCAGCGATTTTACTGCATTCTGGTGTAAACTGATAAACTTGCACGGTGCTTCAGGGAGGATGTAGATGGAAGGAAGGGGGAAGGGAGAGAGTGGGGCATACTGTGGCCCTTTTCCCTTACACCAGTGTTTAACTGGGCCCCAGAGAGGAGCTGCAGTTGTGACACACGGCTTGCCAAGCCTCCCTCGCTGGGGTGAGCACCCTGCAGGATGTCTTCACAACAGCCTGTCCTGAATCCTCATGGAATTCACCCCTTGGGACCCACTGCTGGGGAGGTGGATGGGATGACCAACAGCGTCAAACGCAGTCTAGTTTGGCATTAACACTCAGCGACATAAAACCAAACCTCCTACTGCAACTTTCTGATTTTCTTGGTGTCTTTTCTGCCTTCATGGCAAATTCAGAGTAAGCAGCTTGTTCAGCCTTGTTCTTGGCGACAGCACCTACAGAGAGTCCCCAAATCCACTGCAACTCAAGCAGAGCAACCACTGCCTGAAACCTCCTGTTCAGCTGAGCCGCTGGCTCTGACTTCTTTTCCCCTTCGCTGCCCCAGGCCAGCTGGGTGCATAGGAACAGCAGCCAGGATTCAGTGCTGGAGGAAGATGCTGTGTGAGAGTCAGCAGCTTCACGGCCTTAACTGCCTCCCCAGGAACAGCAGACAGAAGAGCCTCTGCCACGTCCCACCCCTGGAGATCTCTGCACGTTCCCAAGGTTTCTCTGACCTGACATGAACTGAGCCACCAGTTTGGTTTCTGAAGGATTTTTCTGCTCCACAGACTGGGTACAAAAGTCTGAGAGTGTTGGGATTGTTCAGCCTGGAGAAGAGAAGGCTCTGGGGAGACTTTAGAGCAACCTTCCAGTACCTGAAGGGGGCTACAAGAAAGCTAGGGAGAGGCTCTTGATCAGGGAGCGCATGGGAATGGTTTTAAGCTGTAAGTGGGGAGATTGAGATGAGATTTTAGGAATAAATGCTTTCCTGTGAGAGTGGGGAGGCCCTGGCCCAGGCTGCCCCATCCCTGGAGGGGTTCGAGGCCAGGTTGGATGGGGCTTGGAGCCCCTGATCCAGTGGGAGGTGTCCCTGCCCATAGCAGGGTGTAGAACTGGATGAGCTTTAAGGTCCCTTTCAACCCAAACCATTGTATGATTCTTCGATCTCCACTCCTGCTCATAAGCAAGCAAAATCAATGTCAAATATCCCAGACACTCTCAGCCCAGTACCTCAGCTCTCCTCTTCCAGACCCACTAGTCTACATTCCTCTCTGACTGCTCTTACACTGAAGTCACTCTGCTAAGCTCAGAAGAATGATTCTCCCAGCGGACACCACGTCAGTGACAGAACTGAGCTTATGGCTTCCCACTGCCACCCTCATCAAACTGAGAGAAAAAGACACACCACCCAAATTGGAACTTTTCATCCCATTCACCCAGCTACAGCCTGTGTTCCAGCTGCTGCCTGTGCTGGAGTCAGGGTCTCCAGCGAGTGCGGTGGTGCTTGAGAGGGGAGATGCATCGAACAGCTACAGGCAGGTGCAAACAGAACAACAGAAAGTGCCCCCAGGTCAGCACTCACGTGCATTTTCCTCGGCCATGTCTGAGGAGACTTGGAGTCAGAACAGAGCACAGCTTTGCACAGGGCTCTCAAACATTCTCACAATGTAGAAAGGACTGTCCTGGGCACTTCCTTCTCCAACACGGCGTTCAGGATGCTCTACAGCAATGCCAGTCACTGCCTGTAGGGAATGTTATATTAGAAAATTATCTACTGCACTCTTAATCATCTGGTCTTGCACTCTACAGAAGGGAACAGGAGGAGCCGGCACACTATGACCCTTCTTCCAGACACCACTGACTTCAGATACCATTATCAGTGGTGGCCTAGTCCATGTCCCAGAACTCACACTCTCTTTCAGATGTGAAATTATTTAGACTATTCTTGATACTACATTCTGTTATGTTTGTAATTCACACAGAAGATCAACAGTGCGACATCGTGCAATCCCCGTATTTCATGGAACACAGAGGAGACTCAATTCTTGGTCTTCACCTAATTCTACTTCTGTGAGACTTATGGGAAGCCAACACTTCACAGCAGACCTGTCCCACAAGGAAAGGGTTTAGAATCACAGAACCACTAAGGTTGGAACAGACCTCTAAGATCATCAGGTCCAACCGTGATCCCAACTGCACTGTGCTGATACGGTCCGAGATTTTAATCCACATGTAACTGAGATACGATATGGGAACCAGCACTCTCAAATCGGGTCTTACCTCCTTTTTTCAAAAAGGACTTTCAAACAAAGGAAAAAAATCTGCCAGCACGCTAAGCATTCGGCGCTATCTTCAATCAGGGAAGCCTAATTATACCCATTATACTGATGAGGAAGCACTGGCACAAAGCTATGCATTCGCACGGCTATAGATACAAAACGAATCAGTGGCAAAGCTGGAAATAAACCTGGGAATTGTGGTGATGAGCTGATCACCCACCTCAGCACAACAACAGCCATGGACTAGGCCACGTCCTGCCCATGTCCAGGAGGTTATGGAGCTGGTGAGGTGCCCTCCACACGTACACTGAACACTGTATGAGTTTCAGTCTCGGTGCTGAGATGGCTTGGGGTGCTCTGGAATGCTCTGGGACTGGTACATCAGCCGGTCCACGCAGACAAGCCATTCAGGCCACGATACCGGTGACCACCTGGCGGCTGTGGATACCCAACAGCCAGAGCACCACATCTGAGCCACCAGGACACCCTGCAACCACACAGACTGCAGCAGGGATGAATCATCTGCTCCTCCTTCTGAAGCAGCTTGATTAACCTCCCTGCATCCTTGCAGCAGGGTCCAGTCTGGTCTGTCCATGTATTCATGATCCCGTAGCACGTAAAGCCTAGCGACAGGATGTTATAGGACAAGGGGGAATGAGTATAAACTGGAGAGGGGTAGATTTAGACTAGACATAAGGAAGAATTTCTTCCCTCTGACAGTGCTGAGGCACTGGCACAGGTTGCCCAGGGAAGCTGTGGCTGCCCCATCCCTGGAGGGGTTCAAGGCCAGGTTGGATGCAGCTTGGAGCTCCTGATCCAGTGGGAGGTGTCCCTGCCCATGGCAGGGGGTTGGAACTGGATGATCTTTAAGGTCCCTTCCAACCCAAACTATTCTATGATTCTACGATTTTCCTTGGCACCAGGGGCCAGCACTTGCCCTGTCCTCTCGCTGCCAGGTGCTGGGAGTGCGGGTCTAAGAAAGGCTGAAGAATCCCTCGGGATTGAGCGTCATTACATAAACAATACAATAGGATCACAGGCTCTAATTGTAAAAGCGCCTGAGGTCTTGGCACCAGAGCCTGGCTCAGCAAAGGCCTCCGAATGGAGACCCAAACAAAACAAACAAAAGCCCTAACTCTGTCAGCACTTAATGAACAATAATAAATAATAAATAGTAACCGTAAGAGCCGAACTATCAAGGCAGATGTGAGGCACCAGGCAACCCCAAGGAAGCGCTGACCCCTCAGCAGTCGCCCTCCCTCCCCGGTTCCCAGCGCATTAAGCTCGGGCACTGCAGGGTGAGGTCTGGAGCAGAGAACACGGGTCAGGACGAGGTAGAAGAGCTGCAGCCCTCCTGTGTCCCTGGACCAGGATCTTCACCTGCTCTGGGAGCACACACCAAGTCCTGCTTAGCTTTTTCTTACTGAAGGGTCTCTCTTTAAGTGTTAAAGGCAAAAAGAAGCAGATGGAGCTGTCGAAGGGAATCCAGGTAGGTGTGAGTTCAGAGAAGCCCCTCTCCAGCATCATCACTGTCTTGACCAGAGTCTCCCACCTGTGCTGTGCAAGCTGAGCCCCTGGCAGGACACTGGGAGAGCTGCTTGGCAGGGACACAGGATGAAACAAAGGGCCTAATTTAAGTATTTTTATAACTCGGTACTTGTGACAGTGGGTTTAGCAGTTGCCAGCCATCTGGAATAAAGAATTACAGCCACCTCCCCTAATCCTATATTGCCTAAACCCTAAAGCTGGTTATGGTGCAAGGATGAGGCAGCAGGTTGGGAGGAGGCAGCGATGGGGAGGTGGGGGCAGCGAAGGGAACGCAGGACAATTCTCGAACTTATTTCTTTTTCTTGCGAGGTTCTGGGTGGTCCCGGATGTGTCAGAAGTCTTTTTGCTAGGAATTAAGAGAAGACAGGATGAAGGAAAAAGGGGGGAGAAGGGAGACAAGGAGTCCTCCATGACCACACAGCCGCATGCAACACACACACACACTCTCTCACACGCACACAGAGGCTTACTGGTCCGCGCAGGGCTGTCAGGTAAATTAGATCTGAAAGCTGACAATTTCTGACCATATTTCCTTGATTATTTCAAACAAATGCACACCAGCCGCTGTAAGGAGATTAAAGTGACATAAACGTCCCGAGTGGGAGGAGGGAGGGCAGAGAATTCAGGTCACCCCCATCCGTCCCCCATTTGACAGCCGCTATATCGCTATCCAATCCAATAAAAAAATCCCCCCCTTTTGCTTTAATTAATTTTACAGCTAGCTTGCTTAATTACTTTCAATCAAAATCCTCCTGCCATCGCAAAATTAGAGATGGTTGAGCTCCATTAGCCTAAATTCTTCATTTCCATATAGAAAGAGGCTCCCTCGGTAGAGCCAACAGGGCGCCCTCCTATTCAAGCTGCCATCAGACAGATGCCTGTCCCTCTGTCTGTCTTCAGTTCCTCGGGAGAAGGCGGGGGAGAAGTCAGTCTTGTTCCCACCAACCCCTTTCACAAAGCATCTCCAGAGCCCCGGACCGGGGAGGCCTCTCTGCTCACAGCAAAGACCGCGAGAGGTGAGAAGGGCAGCCTGCCCTCCCAGCCTGTTCCTCGCCAGGGCTGCACAGGGAGCCAGGACGGCACACGGGCTCTGCCGGGCGCTCTGCTGCACCTGCCAGGGGACGGGAGCTGGAAGGGACACCTCTCCTGCTGGACGGAGCGCGGTCGCTGTCAGATCACGCAGGCATCGCTAACCCCAGCCGGTCTCCGGCGGACACAGGGGAAGGACATCGAGGGGATACGGCAGCAGATTGTTTTACACCTGCTTGCTGTGGGGTTTGGTACCTTCCCCCGGAGCATCTGGCACTAGCTGCTGTCAGAAACATGACCCTGCGGACCACAAAGCTGCGACATTCCTGTAGGCACCATTAGCACCTCCCTCCTGCGAACACCACTCATGGACTGTCCCATTTTGGGCCAACCCTTGAGCCGTCCCATGTCCTTGAAACCTCAGAAGCACAGGGAGCGACAGCAATAAAACCATACAGAGCTGGAAAGGAGACAAGAACCCCAAGCAAGTAGAGAAGACAGGCACAGGAGGAAACCCTGGAAGGAGCTGGGCACACTGGGAGTGGAGGAGAAGAACTAGCTCATCTCAGAGGACTCTGGGAACTGGAATTACCCATGCTGCTCCAGCGGATCACACCACAGCATGCTTTCCTCCCACCTTCTCCGATTTCCTATGGTCTCTTCTTTCCCCGTCTCCCCACGCTCCCTGCAGAGCTCAGCATTCCACGTAGGCACTGGGGCCTGGGAACCAGCTCTCATCTAACCTGGCCAGTGGAGCTTGGCCCCTGCTCCCTCCTCCCGCCGCACGCACACCTAACCTGGAGCTGCAGGGAGGTCGCACCCCGGTCTCCGCACCTTCCCACCCTTGGGAGAGCTCAAGGGGATTCATCAGCACAAGAAGCCCAACTCCCCCAGGGCTCCACGGAGGACAGGTCGGACCCTTGCTGCTTTAGAACACAACGAAGAAGAGACAAACACAGACCTATTTTGTTTATAAGCTTAAAACTGAATCCAATGGCGCATCTACCTGGGGATTTTAGATTAAATGGTTTAAGAAACTCAAATAGGCTTTTTAATCCGGTCAAATAAAAAGAGCCCCAAAGAAGCAAAGAATTCACCCTGCTGAGCCGCACGCCTGTGAAGACAGGCGGGCAGGAACAGCTTTCGTACTCTCTGCGACTCCTCCCCACCCTGGCATGGGACAGAATGTATTTGCCAGAATCTGGCAGCCTAGGATACACCCTGTTCAGCACTCGCACAGGCTTCACTTTCCCATGGACGACTCACTTCTATCGTGCTGTACAGCGCTTTCCTCATCCTTTCTGCGTTCTCGTACACCGCTCCGCTGGACCCTTCCCCCTAACACCTGGCAGGCCGTGCGAGCACCGTGCCAGCCCTGGTTGCATCACCAGCGCCAGCCAAAAGCAGTCTGAAACCCTAATCCCCATTCAACACACACATTCATGCACTGTCTTTCATATGAACTACCTCCCTGGATGCTTCATGAGAGAAGACGAGGTGCTGAGCAGCTCTGTGCTCTTGTGGGCCCACAAGAAAGCTGGAGGGGGACTGTTCACAATGGCTTGTAGTGATAGGACAAGGGGGAATGGGTATAAACTGGAGAGGGGCAGATTTAGACTAAATATAAGGAGGGATTTCTTCACTATGAGAGTGGTGAGGCACTAGAACGAGTTGTCCAGGGAAGCTGTGGCTGCCCCATCCGTAGAGGTGTCCAAGGCCAGGTTGGATGGGGCTTGGGCAGCCTGATCCAGTGGGAGGTGTCCCTGCCCATGGCAGGTGGGGTGGAACTGAATGGGCTTTAAGGCTCCTTCCAACCCAAACTATTCTATGATTCTATGAACATGAAGAAGGGAGACCAGCCAGATATTCCAAGGGAAGCTCCTGCAAAGCATGGCGACTGGACAGCCAGTGAAGGCTTGATGGATGGAGACCAACCCTGCAAAGACTTGTGGAGATTGATGAACATCTGGAGCTGAATCCTGCACAGAGTAGGAAGGGAAGGGGCTCATCTGCTGGATGACCACTTCTCCAGCCTCCTCTCTGCATCACATCTCACCACCTTCCCAACAAAAACTGTTCCCTATCCCCCACCACTGATGTTCAGCTCCGGAAACGCTCAGAACCAGCTTTCCCCTGTACACGCACTGCAACAAAATTCCCGACTTGTGTCTCGCCTGCTCCAATGCTCAGAGCAGCCAGGACAATAGAACAGAGAGGCCCTAAATCCACCAGACTCACCCTAAATAGCGATGGCCCATAATTTCGCCTGACATTCAGGAGCTTGTTATTCTTTCCCCTCGTCGCCTGGCTGGAGCTGTTCAGACCCATCAGTGTTATTCTATGCATTAAATAGGAAGAAAAAAAAAAAAACAACAACAACCCAGAGAGTTTTTGAGCCTGCCCAGCGAGGGCTGGCGGGGCAGCATCCCTTGGCTGTACTGGAATCTGTGCCTCAAACTCAGACCCATCTCCTCCTCAGGGGAACAGACACGGGTAGGTCCTGCCGAGACCCCCAGCAGAAGCACCCCCCCCACCCCCCCCCTTTTCTCCGCTTCTTTCTTCTTCCGATTGCAGCAAGTGAGCTGCAATCCCTCCCAGCCCTACCCAGGGAAGGCACCACCACCCCGGAGTGGGGAGCTGTAACCGCAACACTTCGGGGTTTGGGTTTTTGGGGTTTTTTTTTTTTGGTTTGTTTTTCTTTTTTTTTTTCCAGGCTGCCTCCAGCTGATTAAGGACCTGCAACAGGATGAAGGGATTACAGCAAAACCTGGCTCGGGATCAGTGGGGGCACAGAGCCAAAGGAGAGAGCGAGGGTTGCCCCCAGCCTGGCTGCCAAAGCGGCACTCGTCCTGTTGGGAGGCCGGGAGGGCTGGAGCTCTCTGCTGGAACAAGGCCCCTGCCCTTGCTGGCTCTGCTGCGGAATGGCCTGAAGCCCACACTGACAAACGTGCCCACATGAAGGGCAGGGCAGCGAGGATGAGGGATCTGCGGCTTACAGGGCTTGCTGGGCAGAGGAAAACCCCTGACGCCTTCGCTCTTCAAGCTACACCCCGAACAAACAAGGGGTGTGAAGGGGTATCCCCACCTCCCATCTGCAGCAGCAGGAGCTCCCCGAGGTGGTGATGCCCCGTGATTCCCCCATCCCACTGCCAGGGTCTGCACCACGTGGAGCTTCTAGCGGGTATCCTGGACTAACACACGGCAAAATGCTCTGTGCTGAGTTTCTAATCCAGGAAGAAGTGATCAGGGAAGGCAATAATCTCAGCTGGCACACGGAGCACAGCAGGATCTTGCTTCTGGGGAGGCATCAAGAGCAGAATTAGCTTCAAGGAGACTCGGGGGCTTTTTTCTGTTCTGCTAACACTGATCCCTGCCTGGACCAGCAGCAGCAGCAGCCCCCAGCATCTTTCTAAAGTGCCTGTCACTGCGATATCCAACTGCTGTTGTCCCCTAGGGGACATTCCCCCATGCCTGGGCTTTCCAAGTCCCTCTTGGAGCGGAGCAAGAGGGACAGCAGCAGCGAGAGCCGCCCTCCTGCTCTGACCTGAAGCTGTTAGCCTCAAGTCCTGTTTTAATCAGGTCTGGCAGAGCTGCTGCCTCATTTCCCAGCCTGCTACCTCAGAGGGATAATTTGCCAGTGCTTTCTTGGAGGGCTCTGTGGAAGCACTTTGCAGAGCCCAAGCGTGCCTCTCCTTCATGGCCAGATGCTGTGAGCTTCGTACTGGCACTTCTCCCTCTCCCAGTGACCCCAGGCTCTGTCTGAGTAAAGGAGATGATGAAGATGCCAGGATTTGGTCCTCTTTTCCAAAGCGCTCCCTGGCAAGACCTTGCAGTAAGCAGTGGAAGCTGCTGAGAGCAGCAGGAGGGGGTGGAAATCTGTCTGGCAGCAGCAGCGTGGAGACTTCTTAGCGCTGCCCACCAGACTCATCGTAGCAGAGAAACTCTGGAGTCAGCTCCTGCCGGCCTGGGGCTGCGGGAGGAAGGCAGGAGTTGATATTGCAGGCGGAGGCCACTGGGATACCATTGAAAGCTGCTAAATATGACCAGGTTAGCACTTTAGTCTTTAATGGCAGGTCACCATTAATAAACCCAGGGCCCCAGGGTGCTGTACAGAGCCTCGCTCCCCCCTCCCCGAAATACTCATTTCATTAACTTCACTGTGCGCGGTGCTCGGCACCTGCCAGTGGGTCGGCAGCCAGGCAGGCTGGCAAGGGTTAAGGATATCTTATGGCAGAGCTAACTGCTTTCTCCAGACATGGAGCAGGGGGAGCTGCCTACACAGCACCCCTCTCCTCCCCACTGCTCCCTGCGGGTCACGCTGGAGACTCTCCCACAGCTCCTGGACCCGCGCAGATGGGATGCAGGGGAAGCCTCGGGTATGGGAAGCAGCACCGTCCTCCGGCTGAGGGGCTGAGCGCTGGTGAGGGAACCCAGAATCGTGGCCCCTAACCCCAGCTCCAGCCCCGAGTCCCTCTTGGCTCTTCAAGAATTCCTGTCACTGTGCCTTGCTTTCCCCATCTGCAGCACGATGACAGCAGAGCTGATGGCCCAGCGGGGAGGAAGGGCAGAGGGGAGCTACTTTGGATCCAGGCAGGGAAGAAGCCGTTGTTATATCAAAAGACTGCAAACAAAGATGGCCAAATCCTGCTCTCGGGGAGGCTGGAATGACCCCCGGGATTGCTCCAGCACATGAAAGAAGGAGCTTGGCCATTGTGAGGAGTAAGCGGAGGAGAAGAGTTGGTGGAACCAGTGCAGGGAAGGGGACCGCAAGGCTCCGCACGCACCACACACCCTCTGCAGCCTCACAGGGGCCTCCATTCCCGCGGCTGCTGCGGGGAGGACAGGGAAGGACAAGGTGAGAGGGAAGCGTAAGGACAGGGCTCCGCTCCACTTGCTTTTACTGTGACGCTGGATGTTTCTTGGAGGATGGTGGGAGAGCAGGAGGGACAAACGGTTGTCCTAGCTGCCAAAAATCCCATCCCAAGTCTCTATTGATCTGCCCTACTTGGCAACTCAAGCTGCAGCCTCTGTCTGTGGTGCCGGATCAATAAGACCTGGGCGGACAAGGAGAGAGAGGCAGTTTTATGGGAAGGCGGGGTCTTTAGGAGGAAGTATTTTGATTTTTAGAGCGCCTGCAGAGTCAAGGAAGAGAAAATACTGGGACTGAAGCTTCGATTTGGTTTGGACTCGTTTCAAATACCTGCTGAGCCCTTTACATTGGGGCCCCAGTGACCTCCTGCACATGGGAGCTGCCCCGGCCTCTGTCCTCACTGTCCACCCACAGGAGCCTCGCGCCTGCCTGGGATGCTCCCAGCACAGCGATGGGCCAGTAAGGGACCGAGGCTCAGCACCGACAGCGTGAGCACAGTAATTCTCCAGAGCCCCCTAGAGATCCTCCCCAGGGACCCCAGGAGAGGCAGAGAAAGCCATAGCCTGATGAGGAGCGATTGTTGTGCAGCTCAAAGAGCTATTGGAGATGCCTCAAGTCCCCCAGCGGCGCTTTGCGATGGCTTTTGCAGGGTGACCGTCACGGGGGCAGCCAGATGGGGAAGGTTCAGGCCCTGGTGCTGACAGCCAGGCTGATTCAGCGGAGCAGACAGGCTCTGATGGGCCAGCCCACGCAATTTCCATCCCGCCGAGTGGAAAGCATCGTGCATTGCCCCCTGGCCTCGCCAAGGAGGAGACTGCAGCCCGATCAGCTGCAATGAGCCAGGCAGGTCATGCACTGGGGAGAAGATGACTGCCACCGAACCCTTCTATCTCTGTGTGCCTGGAGACCACTCCTTGAAGTCAGATCGCACAGCCAAGCCACCACTACTCAGCCCTGGAGACCTGGGGATACGGGGAGAGCTCAATGTTGGAATGCTCTGGTCACCCTGGCGTTCTCCTAATTTTGTGCCCATGACCCCACCAGGAGAAGGCAAAGGAGGCAGACGAGGGAAGGGTTTTTTCTAACAAGGAGGGAGGGTGAGCTCTGGTGGCAGGAGCACCCCGTCCCTAAAGCCGAGAGCCAGTGGCAGCCCGTCGGCTCCAATCAGAGCTGGCTGCAAGGGGGACGGTGCACTGGGTGTCACCTCCAAATGCCCTCTGGATAGATATGGAGAGAGAGGGAGAGGGAGAATCTGCAGTTGTTCCAACGTTTCTCGCTCAGCAGAACAACTGTTGCAGTCCTTTTAGCACAAACCCAGCAACTGTTCCCGAAATCACAGCCTCCTCAGCTCCTGTCCTTAAAAAAAACCCAACGACCCATCTCCAAAACGCTGGCTTCTGAGTCAGGGCAAAAATGTTATTAACAAAAACATCACTCAGGGGTGGGACACCTGCTCCCTGACAAGCAACTGGCCTGGCTGCCCGTGGTTAGTGTATTACATCAGACCCCAAAAAGAGAAAGGAAAGGGAGGGAGAAGGGGAAAGAGTGGAAAAGAACAGAGAGAGGGAGGATGACAGCAGAAGGGAGTCACAAAGACAAAGAAGAGCAAAAGAAGGGAAGCACAGAAAGGAAAGAGCAAGTGCGAGCGCATGTGAGAGACGGTGCAGAAGAGAGCAGGAGCGTGTGGGGGAGAGTGGAAAAGTGTGCTGGATGTGGTGGTGTGTGTGCAACAAATTGTGGGAGTGCGGGTGTGAGAGAGGCTGCAAGCGTGTGTGCATATGGCAGAGACCGGAGTTAAGAGGAGGAAGAATAAGGGAAGGGGGGATGACGCCACGAAAAGCGAAAAAAGCTTGGAAAAAGTGTAACAAGAAAATAGGGAGGAAGAGAGGAACAAAAGAAAAAGTGAAGGCCATCAAACAAATGAGTCTGGTAAAGCAAGGGAGCAGAGATAAGGGCAGGATGGGAGGTGTGGGAAGAGGAGGTGGGGGCACTCGGGATGGGACAGAGCCAGGGTGAGGGTCAGGAAAAGAGAGAGAGAAAGGGACAGAAGAGAAAAAGGAAAAAAAGAAATAAACAGGGGGGAGGGAGAGAAAGATGTCTATTAAAAACCTCAGTGCATAACACAAAATGTCAGGGTTTATAGCTTCATTCTTGGCATTGCTGGTACTGAGAACCCCACACAGAAATGTCACTGCTTGTCATGTTTAATCACCTGCTATTTGTTAACACCTTCGCTGCAAGGAGTCTGCCCCTCACCCCTCGCAGGCTTTCCTTTTGGAGAATAAACTGTGAAAACATGCCCCTGCCTCCCTGCTCTCTGGATGGTTTCAGGGGAAGCCAAGGCTGCGCTTTCCGAGGGGCTTCAGGGACAGGGCAGGGCTCTGCAGGCTGAGAGGTCCTGGGTCGAGCAGATGGGAGGCAGAGGATGGGCATCCAAGGGAACGGGGCAGAGGATGCTCCTGGGAGCGCATGGCAGTGCTAGGAGCAGCGGGGAGCGGGTGAATGAGGAGGCTTTGGGGGGAAAACGACTTCAGGGCAGAGAAAGGAGACAGGACTGAGAGAGGTAGGCTCAGCCTAGCAAGGGTGAATCAAGTGGACGGGGCAGTGAGTGCCAGGGCAGGGTACCAGCCCTTCCTCCCCCCGTGCACCCACCCTGCGCTCCCAGCCCACTCATGTCCTGTGCCCAACACATAAATAAAACCCCTGAACTCCATGCAAGTCTGGAATTCTCCAATCTGCTTGCTTGAACAGCAACTGTCACATAAAAGCAAACATCCAAAGCTATTAAATGCACAGTTACAGTTCCTTGTCCTGGCAGCCGCACTGGTGACTTTGCTCAAGTTCCTCCCTGAGCCTTGGACTGATGGGTTTTTATTCATGCTGGTTTTCCCCTGTGTCAGGCACTCGTGCCCCCACTGCCTGCACTTCCCACCCAGCTGCACGCTGTCGGTCTGACATCACCCCGTGCTGCTACAGAAATTATTTTGAGGTCATCAGTAGACAAGACTTTTCACTACTATTTCACACGCTCCAACTGGACAGAAATCACAAAGAGCGCTCCTCCCCCCAGCAGGGCTCTCCCAGACAGGCAATGAAAACCTCATTCTACAGTTTTCAGCCTTACGGAAAGAAATAAATCATAGAATCATAGAATCACCAGGTTGGAAGAGACCCACCGGATCATTGAGTCCAACCATTCCTATCAAATACTAAACCGTGCCCCTCACCCAAGTGAATCAAAATTCAAAGGTGTGTATGCGAAGATCATTAGCACAGCTATTTGTTTTAACTGAAGGAAGGCAATCAGCACTGCTTTAACGCAAATGAGGGCTCAGGTTGTCCTTGCCCCACACTCTGAGATGCTTATGGCAGTGAGCAGCGTTCTTGAAGTGCTGATGCCAGTGGAGTTGGACTTCCCCTCTCAACCGAAGACTCGAGGAGCCAAAGCAATGACCACACACTGAGTGTAAGGGGATCCTAAATGCATCTGAATTCTTTTTCTTGCGTTCAGACAACAAAAAATTCAGCAGAAGCCATCAGCTGCCTGGAGGCCAGTGCGAGGGTTGCTGCTCCAGCCCCTGTGACTGCTGGGTGCTCCCTGGGTGTCCAAATCCCTCCCGCAACGCACGGCGATGGGCAGCAGAGAGCTGAGACTGAGAGGCTTCCCGCTGCTGGTGTCATCAAGATACCAAGGGCACGCTAGGGGAACACCCCATGCATAAAAAAACCCCACAAAGCTGCAGATTCTCACTGCTCATTTCTCCGGTTCCTACTGTGCTACTCTAAAATCCAGTTTAGTTCTTCCAGGACCAGATGTGGAGCTGACGGAAAAACCTTCCAGCCCAAATCAAGCAGTCTGGAAACTCAAACTTCAGGGTGGGTTTGGACTTCACATCTTGGTCTCTGGTAGCGATGGCAGCCTGCTTCTACCCAAATATTCTTACGTATTTTCCTTGCAACAGTGTTTTCATGGTCTTTACTGACCAAGATCCTCTCTAGTTTCCAAAAGCGAGTACCTACGTCTCAACCTCACACTCCTGAGGGACCCTGTGAGTGCTGGGGAAACTGGCCCTACTGATCCCTGCTGCTCCTGCGTGGAGGAGACGGGCTTCTGCTTTGTCCAGTACCTTTTCCAGGAACCCACAGGTCTCTCCAAAGCCCACAAATAAATTGAGTATTCAAACCCAAGAACAAGTGAGCAGAAACTCAGCCCAGAACGTGGGGCCAGGGGTTTCTGCCCCTGCCCTGAAGGACCCGCGCGAGGTCCGGGAGGCCTATTCTGGGAACGGGAACAGTACACAGCAAGGCCTCCCGCTGGCCTTTCGCCAAGGATAAAATTCACCCGTCTGAACACAGGCCAAGACGATCTAAAGTGACTACTGACTTGTGGTGCCCAACTGGAGTCACCTTAAATGGGTCGATTCTTCAAAGTGTCAGCACTCAGTGCAGCGAGAATCGGGCTCCTTTAAGGTGTCTCACACTACACTTCCAATTGCTGCCTCCTGCGTGACTTCCAGTCTGGCCAGGCCTTTTATCTTTTTTTCCCCTCTCCCTTCTCCTTGTTCTTTTCTTTTTCAGCGTTTTATGAATTTCTCTCAGCTTTCCTCCCTCTCCCTCCCTCAAGGTCATGCGGCTCATTTCCACGTTGAATATTTACTCAGCGAGCCAGGTCCTTTCACAGGCGCTCACCACAAATATGCTTTCTGATAAAGGCCAGAGAAAAGAAACTGTAACCCCCCAAACAATGTCATAAATAAATAATAATCAAAAATCTCAACAGGGCAATGTGAGGCTGTAATGGGGTAGGATATTTCAGCACTGAGTGCCAGCAGGTAAAGCACCCTTGGAGTGAGTTTACTTCATTTCCTTGCGTTTTCATGATTATTTTCTTGCTTTCTTTTCTTGTTCGCTTTTTCTGAAGACTTCTGCCATTAGGGCTGTGCCACCTCTGTGAGAGCAATGGTTATATTTAACCTCTTCTCTTCGTCACCACTGAAGCTCACCCTCAACTGAAGGGCAGAACCCTTCAGCATATGGCCCCCTCCTCCTTTACGACAGCAACTCAGCAGCTCAAACCCATCCGTCGCAGGGGAGTTCTCAGCTACGCTGTTTGCTCCTTGTTCTTTAGCTTATTTCTGGTAAGCAGCCTGTATAAAGCATGAGGGTTTGCTCCTACCCTGGGTAACTCAAAGCACAACACAGTGCAGCCAGAGATCACTCAAAGGAAGGTCAAGCCCTGCTCCCAGGAATGGATGAGGCCCCTCACAACAGCATGCTAAGAGGGAGAGGGTCCTGGAGAATCATTTTTGTTCTTAATTATCAAGACAGCTCCCAGACCAACCCTACAGAATGCTTGAAACGAAGAGCGGTTTCACAAAGCTGATGTTCACCAGCCCTCCTCACTGCTCCAAGATGTGGCAATTCTGATAAACCTCCAACTCCGAAGAAACAGAACTTGGCCAACACAACGTGACTTTGCAAATCCAAGCCTCAGGCTTGCAGCATCCAAGGAAGTTTCAACATTACTCCTTAGTGACACCGTTTGACCATCAGAGACAGCCAGTGGCCCTCACATGAAAGACAGGTACTGAAATGTCAGCTCGCTCATTAACATCTCATCACCAGAGATCCAATGTTGCTTGGCCTCCATGGACACTGGGAAATTGTATGGAAAAGTAATTCTGCTGGTTTTTGTAGCCAAGCCCAAGCTTACAAATAGCCTGCAATTTCCTAAGGGGCACAAGCCATGATCTCCTTGCTGGCAAAGTCAAATATGGGACAATGAGTGTACAGTAAGAAAAGTCTCCCATCCAAACCCCTGAGGAACACTACCTGGAAGAACATGAGCTGCTCAGAAAGCAGTCCCCTTCTCCTCACAATAGAGGATTTGATTTAGGTTGCTTAACCTCGCTACTTTCCTTCCATGAGCCCACAGTGGAAAAGTAGAATTCAGGGGGTTCCTCCTAGTGGAAGAGAGGCAACTCCTGGCTATGCTGCCTCCTGTCCACAGCTCTAACTTGATTTCTATCTATGGGCATCAGGCATCCCTGCTGCTCCTAAAGGAACAGCTCCCACCCTACGGTCTCCTGTTGGCAGCCCACGTGCTGCCACGGAGCAGGGTCCTGGCTGTCCTGTTTCCATGGAGCTTGACCTTCTCCTGGAGGTTGCAGAAATGCGCCCTTCCATAAACAGACACTTGTTCTACCTATGAAAGCCTGAAACCACTGTCGTGATGCTCTAGGCGGTGTCGGTTCAGGTAGCCAGCTCTAGCGCAGTGTTTTGAAGAAGCAGCACTGCTTTAGGAACCTCAGCTCTCCTCAGCTGACATTGGTACAGCAGGTATCCTGACAAGAACCACGGTACAGCTGATACAATGGCACATGTTTGGGTCCACCGGCATAGAATTATAGAATGGGTTGGGTTGGAAGGGACCTTAAAGATCATCCAGTTCCAACCCAACCCATGGGCAGGGACACCTCCTACTGGATCGGGGGCTCCAAGCCCCATCCAACCTGGCCTTGAACACCTCCAGGGATGGGGCAGCCATAGCTTCCCTGGGCAACCTGTGCCAGTGTCTCACAACTCTCATGGTGAATAAATTCTTCCTTATATCAAGCCTAAATCTGCCCCTCTGCAGTTTATACTTGTTTCCCCCTCGTCCTATCACCACAAGCCTTTGTGAACAGTCCCTCTCCAGCTTTCATGCAGCCCCTTCAGGTACTGCAAGGTTGCTATAAGACCTCATCATCACAGGAACTAAACACAAACAGTTAGTTCCAACTTTTGCCCGGCTGCCACAGCCCTGAAATAAAATCTCGTTGCAAAAACGCTCTGATTTCAAGTGCTCTTGGCCACTCACAACTCTGCGTTAGCAGCACAGCAGTGGGGAGAGCAGCACGCTGACTCCAGCGATGCTTAGCACGCTCCGAGGGAGCGGGGCAGGGTGCTGTGGGATGCTGCGCTGGCCCCAGCAGAGGTTGGGTGTTACCACACTGTGCACAGGCTCCCTGCGACCCTTCTGTCTCCCCAGCACGGCCCGTCTCGTCTCACTGAGTGCTGCTCGCCCTCCCTCCCTCCCAATGCGCACATGGCTTTAATGTTTTTATTACCTGTTTGACTCGCTGCCTTATTGCTTCTCCTCTTAATGGGGCTGTAACCGTGGAAACGAGGAATAAACGGCCACCAGAAAATGAGATGATTAAACAGGTCACCCTGGCAAAACAAACTCGGTGTTCACACAGCCCGGGCTGTGTGCGCAGCTTTTGTCCAGGGAAACGTGGGGCTGAGTGGGAGAGGGCAGAAGGGCTGCTGGGCTCCTGGAAGGAGCGTGTTCCTGCGAGGCATCTACTCGGAGAAGCCTCCTCTCTGCTCAGGAGGGACGATGCTGTGCGCCTCCCGGGACAGACATGTGGAAAGCGGCAAGATTTGCTCGGGGAAGATGGAAGATAGCGAGGACAAGACACATCCATGCAACTGGGGAAAAAATAGCAACTCTGATGAATATAAATAGGCTGGACCGAAAACAGAACAAGTCTAAGAGAAGTTAGTGTCCTCTGTTGTCCCTGTCTCTGGCTCTGCCCACGCCTGCCTCATAGCAGCTCCCAAGGGAGCGTGGAGACCCTTCTGCCTGCACCTCTCCAGGCCCACGGGACACAGCCCCACCGCCCTCCTTGTCCCTGCAAATGGCCAAGCTGCACTGGTGCCAGCAAAGGCCACGCAGGACATCACGGAGCACGTACCTGGCTTTCTGAGGCGTCACGAGAAAGGATTTCTGCAGCTGCTCCTTCTCCAAAGCCATGAGGCTGGGAGGAAGGGGACAGCAGCACAGACCTTGTGCCTGGCTCAGGGACTCGCTTCTAGCAGAGATCTGCTCTAACTTCTTGGAGCGCTGCAGATGTGGCCCTCGCTGGGCACAACTCAGCTCCCAGCGCTGAGCTGGGCTGCACTAGAACAGGTTGGAACGGGAGCTCAGCTCAGCCTCGGCACACGCAGGGGCGCACCGTGAACACCACGAGGGTATGGCCACAGCCACCAGGGTATGGTCACCAGCGGGTGCCCAGGGCTGAGCAGGACACTCCACACAACCCTCCTCATGCTAAGCGAGAGGGCAGCTTCACTCCAGCAAGATGAGGAGAAGGCAGAGGCGTCTGTGCCATCTCCACGTCCCGCTGGTGCCAACACCTGAATACGAGATCCCTCTCTCAGTCAAGCTGAGAGGTAATGAGTTTCAGACCAAAATGTTGTCGAAAACAAAAAGAAAACCCCAAAATAAGCACACCGCAATCAAAAAAGCACGATCACAAACCCTCATTCAAAGTAGCAAGGCTCCTGCCAGAATCACAGTCCTGTCCCAACCTGTTCAAACCCAGACTCATTGGGTGCTGGCAGTCTGGGAAGAGCAGACTTACTCCACCAAGAGCAACAAATCCAGAAGAAATTGGAACAGCAAAGCTTGGCGAGGTGGAGATGAGAGACAACTGCTTGGAGCACACAGGCAAGCGGTTGTGCTTCCTTTCAAAAAAACCCAGCAGGTGGTTTATGAAAAGGGCCCTTTTCTTTAGAGTAATTTGAGCCATATTTCATTGTTTGATAGAGAAATCCTAATATTCATGACCTCCTTTAACTGGAAGAAGTTTGCTCATCTGAATATCAGCCCACAGAGAAATGGGGAAATGAAAAATAAAGAGAGTAAGATAATGGAAAGGGGGAGGAGGAAAGGAAAACCAAGACAGAATCAAAGGCAGAATGGGAAGTGCAGGAGGGTGAGAAAGAGTGACAGGACTGTGGGAATAAGGAAAGGAAGGAGGACACAAAGGGAAGTTATTTAGCAAGACTAAATAGAGCATTATAGAAAAAGACTGAGAAAAGTGAGAGTGAAGGACTGCAAACACAGCAAGAGAAGCTTTCTCCGAAAGTTTCCAAGTGCCTGGATCAACTTTGCAAAACTGCGATTCTTGTCCTACTGAGCTCCTGTTAGAGGTATTCACATGCAGGCAAGAAAGAAAATCAGACCCTCTTTCCCCAGCCTCTGTTCCCTCACCCTCTCCAACCCCGTCCTCCTCTGCTAACATCTGCTGCCTGCCTTCGGGACACGCAGAGGGTAATTACTCCGGGAGCAGCTTCCTCTCCTTCCCCTCCTTGCAGAGGGGCCACTTGGAAGAGAGCTTCGAGCCATGGAAAGACATCTCCACGCCAGGATGTGGGAGCCAGAGTCGTGCCCCGAGAACCTGGGAGCGCAGGGGGTGGAAGGTGGGCGCGAAGATGAAGACATTTGTCTACAAAACACGCCAACAAAACACCCCTGGGCTGAAGAAGGGAGGAGTTGGCTTGACTGGGCTCCTCGAGGTAGGGGAAGGGGTGCTGGAGGAGAAAGGTGGTGGGGAACGGCAGTGAGGAGGAGGAGAGCTGCCCTGGGCGGGCGCATTCATGGTGCTGGCAAACAGCACCCGGAGAGGTGGAGCTGTTTTAATGAGAAGATGCTTCTATGACTCAGGCCTCAAAGGGATTGGGACTTTATTATTTTATTTTTCCATAATAAATTATGCCCTGGGATGCCAGGTCCCGCCGGGTTTTTCTGGAAATACCAGACAAAAGCTGGTGTTGCTACCTGGGTTTTGACAGATTCCCATGTAGGGGAGGTAAAAGTTCCTGGTTCTTCCTCCGCTCTGCCCCGGCCAAGCCAGACCCAGCAGAGGGGCTGACACCATCACACCAGCAAAGCGCAGCAGAGCCCTGCTCCCCCAGCCCAGCTCCAGGACGCGCCACCCCGGGCCCGCGGGCGCTGCCGATGTCCCAGTCGAGGGTGCCACGGGTCAGGCGGTGCAGGAGCTCGCGGGAAGCGGGCTCCGCTCTCCCACATCCCACACCCCAGCCACCACACCTCGGGCGGAGGGAGGAGCGCTCCCGCCCGACCCCCGCACCCGGCCGTGGAGCGCAGCCAGCCCTCATTCACTTATCTCCATCCCCGAAGCGCCCAGCCCTGGCTCTGGGCTGCACAGGGGAGTATGATTATGCCCACTTTATAGATTAGGAGTTATTCATCCCACACCAAATCCTGCCGCGTCTCGCAGACTCGTTCTGGAGCCGTCTTTGCTAGATTTAGGCTGAACTTGGCCCTTGTTCAGCTCTGAAACTCCCATTACAAAACCCCCCTGTACAACTGCCTGCGGCTGCGTCCCGAGCCTGCTGCCAAGGCCACCGCAGCAGCGCAGAGACACCCAGCACGCAGGGCACCGACCACGATGATCTCCTCTGGCTGCTAAGAAAGATCCACTCGTGGCCACGATGACGCAAGTCCGAGTGCGGAGGAAGGCGATGTCTTGAGAGCACGACTCGGAGAACGTGAAGTTCAGCACAACACCGACACGGGGCACGTGAGTGTCCAGGAGCGTGGAGGTGGGCAAACGTCTAGCGCAGATGTGCACGAGCAGGGCAGGGTGACGGGGACGTAGGTGTTGGGTGTGGGGAGCACCTCCAGAAGTGCTCCAGCCTGGCTCGGGTGTTTTTATGGATTTCACAAGAGGCTCTGCTAAAATGTCACCAGAGCAAAACATGGGCATGGAGGTGAATCACCACTTCACACCCCAAAACCAGAAATGGGTGGCAAAACTCTCTAGTGAGGCACCAAATCCTCATGGGATTGCCAGAAAGTGCACTCAGTGACTTCAGTCTTCCCATCCTTTTATTTCCTTGCTTCTCCTCCTCTCCACCCCTCGCTCTCTCTTGCCAACCTACACAGGTTGTTCAGCTTTTCATTCTTAGCATGAAACTGCCTTAGGACTGGAAGCTTTAAGCAGTTTCCCAGCCTCCAGAAATTTGCTGGTTGTATTTCTCCATGGCAAAGCAAACAATTGCTCTGGTACCTGGCCACCACACCTAACTCCAAACGCAAAGGGAACTCAGAATTCTTTGGGAAATTTAAACAAGAATGTATTTCACATGACTGAAATATATGGGGTTTTTGTTCATTGCCACTATTTTTCTTGAAAAGACTTGATAAAGGGTTTTATTTTCTAGAACCACCACATGAAGAAAGATGGGAAGTCTCCTAAGAAAGAGGGAAGAAGGTTGGTGCCAGGTTAAAGCACTGGGGAAGCGAAGTTAGAAGCCGAGCTCGGGCACTGAGTGCCCTATGGATGGGCAGCAAGGGGATCTGCAGTCTGGGGGAGGGAGAAGCGTCCCTTATGCCTCTTCAAAACACAATGAAGCTTGTGTGTGTGTGGAATGGCAGCCCAGCCCCACATCTGTGATGAGCGTTACCGTCTGCCTAGCCAGGACCCACCAGCAAAAGCCCAGAAGAGAGGGCAAAGCCCCAGGGTCTGGATCCCCGGGGGTCAGAGCCACCAGCCTGGCTCTGTGCCCCCTCTCTCACTCCAAGGATGCTCCCATCTGGAGTTGCTCCATGTATCCCCTCCAGTAGTACTTGGGCTTTGCCCATCCAGGGAATGTTGTGTCCTCTGTCAGGTCCACACTCCTGCAAATCCCACTGTGACCTGGCCCCTGACCCACCTGGGACCCCTGGCATCCCCTTGACATCCTGAGCTGGGCTGCATTCCCTGGCTGGTGTTTCAGCAGGTAAGATCACTGCTCTGGCACGACTGGGAATTAGAATCAGGCAAGTTCTCCTTTAGCTGCTGCTGCCTGTCTCTGTGTTCCCTGTGAGCCCTGGGAGAGGAAACGGGGAGCAACAAGGTCCTGGTCCAAGGGGCTCTCAATCCTCAAAATGGATTTTACCTGTCTTTGAAAGCTGCCTCCATCTCTCACCCCCGTTGCTTTCTCCCTCGGGAAATCAGTCTAAAAGGGGCTAATGGAACAATGTCCCTCACTCTCCCCCCTCTCATTTTCTCTCTCTTTTTTTTTTTTTTATTAGCATTTGTGGAATTTATTCCCAAACTCTCCTAATCTTTCGTACACAACCATTTGATTTGCATAACCCAGCCCCCTCTCATAAAAACTGGCTGCTAGTTTAATTAAAAAATGTAAATTTGCTGTCATCTCGGGGCCTGGTGAATTAGGACGACATCGGCATTTTTTATTGCTGAAGACGTCCAAATTGATCCAGTCCGCACTGAACCAGTGGGGAGGAGACGGTGCCGCGTGGGACTTTTGGCTGTAGGTTCTGCCCCTCCCCGACTTCCAGACGAGCTTCCTCTGCCCCCTCTTTGCCTTGCAAAGTGCAGCTGAGGACGAGGACGTTGGTTCTCCCAAACCCCAGCTGGATGGGTCAGCGTGGCCTCTGCCGTGTCAGCACTCCTGGGTGGCACCTGCCTTCTCCAAACCCTGGGAACGGCCGCGTCTTCAAACCCTGAGCAGGAGGGAAGGAGCCCAGGTGGAGGTGGGAGACGGCAGCACTGGCAAGAGTTGTCTTCACCTCCCATGGGACTTTTCATTACTTTCCAGATACTTTCAACCAACTTTTCACAGGGAAGCCTAAATTGTAGGCGACACGGCAGCCTCGGGGTACGATTTGATGTTAGAGGGAGAGTCAGAGGGGCCACGAAGGCTCTCGCTGTGAGCATGGTGGCAGCATAAGAAGGGTGACAGGCCAGGCGACATAGGCAAGAGCCCTGAAATAAAGTCCAAGCTCAGATAATCCTTTCTGATAGCGGCGAGGAGGACTCGGAGTGGAAGCAGAATCCAGGAAAAGAGAAAGAGAAACCGATGATATGGAAGCTACGTATTAAATACTTGATCCTCTCCAGACTGTATCACTCACAGCTGGTTTTAGCACCTGCCCGTCTTGGCCATGGTGTTTCGCAGAGGAAGGATGCACACACAGCAGACCTCGCTCTGCCTGTGGCGGAGCTGGGACCAGCAGACAGGGTTGCAGGCGGGGAAACAGGAGTTTCATTATCTCAGGGATCAATTTTCTGGTCTTTCTGCGAGTTATGGTTCTACAGCACCAAACCAGTAGAAACGCTCCTATGGGCTTCAACTGGCTTTGCAGCACACTCTTCAATAGCTGGGCCCTGCTCACCACGAGGAGAAGGTTAATCTCTGCCTGGGTGAGCCCTGCCCAAGGAAGAGTCTTCACTAGGTCAGCTTAAGCACTTAAACGCTTTGCACCCAAGCAACATCTCCCAGATCTACTGGAAAGTGCCCTGAACCCCCGAGGAACAGCCTGGGGATCTCCTGCAGACCACGAGCTCAGCACAAGAACGACACCAACCTGGACTGAGCCAACATCTCCCCAAACACCTGTTCTGTCAAATAAACCCCCCAAACAGTTGACATCAGCCCAGAGAAGGTGTTCCTATCCACAAGGTGTTTCAAACAACAACAGCGATTTGACAAAACAAAGTCACAAAACGACCCTTTCGGTGAGAAATTAGGTGTTTCTCCACCCATTTACCATAGGTTCCTTGGTCCCTGTTCTGAGATCAGTTCCTGTAATCTCATACCAGGGGTAATTAGGTCGGGGAGCAGCTTCCCAAAGGAAGTGACAGGTGCCCAGTCACTCAAGATATTTACAACCAGACATGCAGAAAGTCACATGGAAGGAACATCTTGCCACGATCCTGGGCGGGTGGACTCAGTCCATGAATTCTTCCCAGCCCTTAGCCATGACGAATGCTTCTGGCCCTAGAAGGTACAGGCAAGGACCGAGTGAGCCGAGAAAGCCCGTGGTAAGAGCAGCCTGTCAGACTCCACATTCCAAGTCCCTCTGGGAAAGAAGCCCCTCCAGAGTTGGCTCTGCCAGCTGGCAGCTCGCGCGAGCAGCCCTCGGGCACTGCCTCTGGGGAGCCACAGCCGGAGGGCTTGGAGAGAATTCAAGAGGCAGCGACGGAAGGAGATAAGCTGGCCCAAGCAGACAAGGGTTAGAGATGGTGATTATGGGGCAGGTCTTTGCCCCGAGATCATGACAAGACGGGTTCACCCACACACGGATCATAATGCTGACTTAAACAGATCTCCCAGATCCTCATTTCCATGGCTTAGCACGGCCGCAGGTTCCCACCCCAGAGCACCCAAACCCACACGCTTTCTTGGCACAGCGGTGGGAACGCAGAGCGCCCACGACACTTGCGAGAGGAGGAGGAGGGTCCAGCAGGGGCTCAGCCCGGTTTGGGGGCGGGCGCGGGGCTCATTGGTCAGCGGGCAGCGCTCCAGCCGGCAGAGGGCACTGCCTGCCCGGGGCAGCTCCCAGAGATGGAGATCAGGGGTAAATCACTGTTTATTACTCTTTAAAGCATTTACCCTCCTGCAGTTTCACCACATCCTTAACTCCTGGGCTGCTCACGCAGCTCCTTGATCTAGAAGGGAGGCAGCCGCACGCCCACGGCCGGACCCGACCACAGCTCCCCAGCCATCGGGTTTCTTGATAGCAACGACAGGAATAAAGAAATAAACGAAAAGACGACAAAATTATCCTCTCAATCAAAATATCAGAGTACATAGTTCAGGCCCGGTCAATCATCAACCAGTTTATGACTTCTTACTCCTTATTAGGAGGAACACCACACACACACACGTACACACACGCTCGGGCAGTGGTTACCTGGACCGGGGCGATGCGCCACGGTTGTTTTAAACCAAAGAGAATGGTTTAAACCACTCTGCAGGAGTGGTGGTGGCAGGTACGGGGCCAACATGATGCCAGCGGGTCCCAAAGAAAGAGGCAACACGGCCCAAGGGATCCCCACCAAACTCCAGCTTTGTGAAACCGAAGCCAGACTGGGTGGAAAACCCAGCGAGCCCGTAGCCGCCTGCGAGCCTCGGCCACCACCACACCCAGCTGAGCCCAGCGCCAGGCCAAGCCAGCCCCGTTTGCCTCCTGGTACCTGCTCAAACAGCACCAGACACGCCACAAAACCTACAGATTCCCCAATCCTGCTCCTAAGGTTGTAAATCCAAGCTTAAAGCATCGCCCCACGGGCCCTCCCTGCGCACGCAGAGGGTGGGGGAGCTCTCACACCCCTCTCCTGGAAGGACAACAACAACCCCATCCCAGATCTGCCCCGGCTGGAAGAAAAGAACCAAAACTCATTAAGTGTAATAAGCAGCCACTGCCTCGTCCCAAATAAACCGAATTCCTTTTGATTTAGACAGCGCAGGAACCTGACAGGCGACCTGCACCGCCTGAGAAAGGGGGGAAAAAAAAGAGACGGGGGGAGAGCGGAACGAAATGGGAGAAAAACAACCCGCACAACTTACAAAGCAAAACCACAAACGTTTCTAAAGCCTCGAGAAGTTCCCCCGCGCATCCTCTCCTGCCGGGAGGGAGCGAGGAGAGAAAAGGAGGGGGGGGAGCGCAACTTCCGCGAGGCGAGGGAAAGAAAAGCGAAAGAGGCTGCGAGCGGCGGCACCTGGAGAGGCTTCTCCAGAGCCGGGAAAAGTTTCGGGGCTGCGGGGATCGGGAAAAGCGAGAGCCCCGCGTCCGCTCCCCATCCCGGGGGCAGCGAGGGTCGGGATGGGGGCACGGGACGGGGACCGCCGGGCAGCGGGGAGGGCGATTGTGCTGTACTCACCATAGTCGGAGAGACGAAAGCCGAATTCACTTAAATAATCAACTTTCATAATACTTAATTAATACCTAATTGCAGCCGATTGCTCCCGAATAACAAGTTGTTTAAAGCACTGATGTCATTGCCGTGCCGGTCCTTCCCCGGCTTCACTTTGGCAGCGGGGACGGGGGCGGGGATGGGATGGGGGGGGGCGGGACGGACAGACGGACACGCCCCGCGCCGGGGGGCAGGTGCGGAGAAGCGGGCGGCGGCGCTAGGACCCTGCGAGGAGTCCGGGCGAGGGGCCCCCAGCGCGCGAAAAACCCACGTGCAGCGCCGCGACCCGCGCGAAAAGACCACGTGGCGCGCGCGCCCGGCGGGAAGCGGGGATTGCGGGAGGGAACGGGGGGGGGGAAAGGGGCAGGACCCGCACCCCGGGGGAGCCGGGCTCGGCACGGCGGGGGCGTGGGACCGGGACCCCGGGGCTGTGCGGGACCCACGGCCACCGGGAAGGGTCGGAGCACCGGGAGCCGGGGCAGGACAGGGAGCCGGGGGAAGGACCCGCACCCCGGGCTGCCCTGGCCCTGGAGAGGGGTGGAGCCCCGGGGAGGGGGGCAGGACCCGCATCCCGGGCTGCCTCGGCCCTGGAGAGGGCTGGAGCCCCGGGGAGGGGGGCAGGACCCGCATCCCGGGCTGCCTCGGCCCTGGAGAGGGCTGGAGCCCCGGGGAGGCGGGACAGGACCCGCATCCCGGGCTGCCTCGGCCCTGGAGAGGGCTGGAGCCCCGGGGAGGGGGGCAGGACCCGCATCCCGGGCTGCCTCGGCCCTGGAGAGGGCTGGAGCCCCGCGGAGGGGGGCAGGACCCGCATCCCGGGCTGCCCCGGCTGCGGGGAGGGCTGGAGCCGCGGGCTCGGTGGTTCGGGGTCTGGAGCGGGGAGTTTCTGCGTTTCAGGGTGTCACAACCCCAGCCGCCGAGGCATCTTGCCCAATGCCCGCAGGAAGCCCGCGCTGCTCCCGGGCCCACAGGAGGGGTGGATTTTTTTTTTTTTTCCTTTTGCAGTGAATTTCCTCATTTTTTTGTTGCTTTATTTTTCTAAGTAGCAAAGAATGCGAGGGAGGTTCTGAGAGGCGTGTTGGGTAAACACAGATATAAGCCTCTTTCTTTAAAACAAACGAGCAGATTATTTACCTGATTAAATAGGTATTTTGAACAGGTTGTAGGCTGTTTTTGTGAACACACGGCGTTTGGCTCCATGGGTTTTGGCACAGCCGGGCTCCTCACTGGGGCTGGGGAGCAGCCATGGACTTACTGGCTCTTAAATCCTTTTTATAAGCAGAACTTAATGTGCTTTTCAAAGGACGCCAGCATCGTTACCCCACTGCATGGATGGGGAAACTGAGGCACTAGTGAGGGAAGGGACTAGAAGTGGCCAGACAGGTTAGTCACGGGGCTGGAAGGAGCCCAGGTCTGCTTGGCTCTGCTCACCTGGCGAGTGTCCCGAGCCCAGAGACCCAACGCTGCCACCACGGTGTCACCAAACCCTCCTTCCCCAAGTGCCGCGTTTCCATGCGTGAAAACGTCAGAGCAGGGAGAGGAGAAGGGAGTCGTTTGTGCGAACTGCAAGTATTCTGGGTTGTCCTGGAAAAAAACTAAACAAAGTGGAGTGACACAGAGCCACTCACGGGCCAGGATGCAGGGTGGGGACAGCGGTGGCAGCTGAGCGTGCAGCGCTCCTTGCGTGGGAAGGAGCAGCATTGAGCCCCTTCCCACCCGGTGCAGTCCAGCAACCGCTTTGAGAGACGAGCAAAACATGATCAGCATCGCCCCGACTTCCCCTGGTGGTTTCCAGCTGTGCCACTGGCTCTGAGCAGCACTGTCGCCCAAAATCCTGCCTGTCTGCATTTCACTCGGCCCTGACAATGGCACCAGCCCGGCCAACGTCACCCACAGTCCTCGTCAGAGCCTGTCTTGGTCCTCACGCCCCAGCCAGATGCTGCAGCACCTGCCAGGGAATACCCAACCCCGGGAAGTGACAGACAGCATCAGAAATGTTTGTGCTGGTTCACCTCTGGCTTTGTAACAGCTCAGTTTGGACCCAACGCTTTCTTCCAGGTGTAAAGTTGCTGACAGGTCCCATAAGTTCACTGCACCTTGCATCACCCAGATTTCTCCATTTTCACTTCTCCTATGAACTTAATATTTAAGCAGTGGGAGTTGTGCTCACAGCTGCCATTCCCTAAGCGAGCAGCTGTTCGTCCAGCTCTGGACTAGGAGAGCACACGCTGCGACACGGAGCCACGCAGACCCCCTAAACAGACCTGTTCTCCTGCGTGCACCGAGCTGAGCACGTTCATACATCGGTACACAAATGTTCCCCACCCCTCCCATCCCGGCAGCACGCGCTGTGCTCCAACAAAGCCAAGGATGCTCTGTGCTCACTCACATTCAAATACACACAGACCCATATGCCGTGACACACATGAACCCACACACACAACCTAAACACACCCGGAGGATCCCCTCCACAGACTTCCCGCTGTCCCTCCCACTCCTCCGTGCAGGAACAACTTGCCAAGGTGTTTTTTCAGGTGAAGTCCACGCCCTGCAGCTGACGCAACGGCGAGGCCTCGTTTCCTATCTCGGCGATCTCCAGTCACAGGATCAGGTTTTATTTCCCCATCCCTCCCTCCTTTGCCTCTTACCCAAGAAAAGTTTGTTCTTGCCTTTCTCAGAGACTGTGGAGCTTTCTGCTCCTCTGAGGACCCCAGCGCCCCCTGCTAGGGGAGCATCTCCCCTTCCTCCGCCAGCTCTCTGAGGCACGGATCCTCTCGAGGCAAGGCTGCCTCTGACCATGCCCTGGCACGAAGCGGCTCCCAGAGCCCCTGTCCCCAGGAGCACTGGGGGGAAGGCAGCACCCTCATCCTGCTCCAAACTGCTTCGCGGTGCCATGGCGAGAGCTGTCCTGTCCGCTCCAGCCACAGCTGCCCCTTCCTGGCAGGTGAAGAGATCTCTCCTTGTCCCTTCACACCCTCCCAGGGGTGTCGGGAGCCCTCGGTAATTAATGTTTGCCAGGTGCTCAAAGATCCTCAGATGAAAAGTGCAATGGGAGGGGGAAGGATGATTAATTTATTATTATTATTACAGTTTAATGCTTTCCCCGCAGACAGTGTGCCAGGGCTGAGCAGGGGGTGAGTCACGCTGATATGTGGGACATCCCCCTTTGTGTGCGTCTCTCCTACCTTTGTTTTTTATGCTCAGCCCATTTTCTTGGCAGTTTCTCCCCTCTGAGCCCCAGCTGACCCCGAGGCCTGGGGCCACGCTCCGCATTCATGTGGGCTCAGGGCGCTGGCTCGCAGATTGCAGGTTGGAGATCTGGCAGCAGCGCGCTCCTCCTCCTGCTCCTGCTCGGGGAGTCTATTAGGCAAATGCTCTTGCCCTATTTCTGTAATTTTGTTTGATTTCTGTTTCGTCAAGGGAGGCGCCCGCAGGCCTCGGGGCCTGGGTGGCAGGAGCAGACAATCCATGCTTTCTTTCCCTTTCCTTCTCTTTTGCTCCTTCCTTCTCAGTTCAGTTTCAATCACATTATTGGCACATGGCACCCAGAAAGCCTTGCCAAAGCCGCTCTGCTGAGTCTCCGTGTTCCGGGTGGGGCTCTGCCGGCATCGCTTCTGCCTTTACTCTCCCTTGGAGTCACTCAAAGAGTTTGACACCAGCTCCCCACCATGTGGCTGCTGCTCTTCCAGCACCTGCTGGAAGCCAAACGCTGCTCATCTCTTGACCGCTGCCCAGAGGGAATGACAGCAGCAAACAGCCCTGCGCGTCCTCGTGCTCCACAGGGGCCCAGAAGACTTAGGGGGAAGGAGTGGCAGGGGTTTGAACGCTCTAACAATTAGTTACAATTTACTACAGTGATGAAAAGTGCAGCCTGGGGATTCCAGGAGGCAAGGGGATCATCCTACCTGGGCATGGCACCCAGTGGAGAAGGTAACCGGCACTGCAAACCCAGCAAATGCCAACCTGAACCAGCCCAGAGCTGCCCCCAAGGAGCTCGTGAGCCCCAGCTCGGCACACGAGGCACTGGGATGGCACACGAATCACAGGGATGGCACATCAGGCACAGGGATGGCACACCGAGGGGACTGTCCCCAACGGAGCACAGAATCCCAGAATTACCAGGTTGGAAGAGACCCACCGGATCATCGAGTCCAATCATTCTCATCAATCACTAAACCACATCCCCGAGCACCTCGTCCACCTGTCCCTTAAACCCCTCCAGGGAAGGGGACTCAACCCCATTCCCTGGGCAGCCTCTGCCACTGCCCAATGACCCTTTCTGTGAAAATTTTTTTCCTGATGTTCAGCCTGAACCTCCCCTGGTGGAGCTTGAGGCCATTCCCTCTCGTCCCATCCCCTGTCACTTGGGAGAAGAGCCCAGCTCCCTCCTCTCCACAACCTCCTTTCAGGTAGTTGTAGAGAGCAATGAGGTCTCCTCAGCCTCAGCAGGCAAGACGAACACCCATTCATTACAGGTGGCAGCAGGGAGGAGAGAGGAGGTGATGGAGACGGTAAGAAATGCACAGTGAGAGCAGAGAAAGGAAACCCTGGTGACCTCTCCTTTGGGAGGCGACAGCAGCATCCCCACCACAGCCACAGGGAAGAAGGCAAAGCATCCCCCTCCCACGTGAGACCGTGACGCGTGCGTGCAGAGACGCCCAACGATGCAGCACGTGTGGGCTGAACCTGCTCGTGCGACGAGGCTGCTGAGCTCCGCCAGGGCTGATACGAGGACTCCGAGCGAGCCTGCATCCACACCAAGGCCCCGGTGGGGACGCGTGTGAGGTGGCGTGGCACACGGATGCTGCTGAGAAGAGGCAGCAGAGCCCCTGCAGCAGGCGCGGCTGCGTCCCCCGGGGAGCCTGGCAGAGGCTGGAGGGTGCGGGGCGCAGCGGCGGGCGGTTAAGTGTGAGGCAGACACAGCGATTGCATTACTGAAGGAGCCCGGGCTGGCAGTGCCGAGCTATCGTCCCCGTAATCCTGTTAGCCAGCAATCTCCATTCCGAAAGAGCTTCATTTCTTTGTGAATATTTGTAAACTAGATATCTAATGGAAAATTATAGGAAAATTATAGTGAAATTCATGACGAAGAAATCCGATTAGCCCTAATTCAATTATGCCATCTTAGCCCACACAGCACATTTCCCATTTTTTTCCCATAAATACCAATGCCAGGGGTCCGGGTAATCAAATAAAATTGAAAATCATCTTCCCATTAAATTCAATTAGCTGCAATTTCTAAAGCCTATCAGAGATTTTAATTACTAAATTATAAAATTCTCCAATGCTAAATTGAAACTAAAAAAATTGCACATCCTTGTATTTCAGAGGAAAAAAACCTAGCAGAAACCTTGAAA